>JAKELI010001221.1:0-10239 GCA_021525025.1 Lactarius hengduanensis
TCGACAGGTGTTGGCTTGGGTGCTTGGGTCTCTGGAGGCATTTCCGGAGGACACGTGAACCCTGTAGTACGCTCCCTTCTTGGCCCCGTCGTTGGTTTTCAGCTTTGAACACACGTACAGATTACAGTATGCTCTGCCATCTTTAGGGACTTCCCATGGCGCAAGGTTCCAGGATATGTACTTGGGCAGCTCATTGGCGCTTGGCTTGGGGCGCTCATTGTCTTTGGTAACTACTTCCATGCCATCGACATTGCCGAGGGGGGGGAAGGGTATACGCACTCTGAAAACCGGTTCACTCTTTGGGACTTTTACGGTTAGTGGCATGTAAACCCCCGTGTGAGTCATCTCACCTGTGTGTGTAGCTCGATTACATGCCTGCCGCAAACTCCTTCTTGGACGAAGTAAGTGTTTTGGTCACAGCATAATGAAATTTCCCAACTAATGGAGCGAAAGTTCATTGGTGCCTTTATTCTATTGTTGGTAGTGTTCGCGGTCACGACAAGAGGAATGGTATCCCGGCTGGCTTCGTTCCTCTGGTCGTGTTCCTCACTATCCTCGGTATTGCCACGTCGTTCGGCATGCAAACGGGCACGTTTTTATTACCTTTCACCCCATCCATTCTAATCTTCGCTATAGGCTTCGCTATTAACCCTGCGCGTGACTTGGGACCTCGTATCATGACCGCGATGGTCGGATATGGGCGACAGGGTACAGCTCTTCTCAGCTATTCAATTGTCGTCTCTAAATATTTTTTAGTGTTCAACTACAGGAGTCAGTACTGGATTTGGTCCCCCATTCTTGGCTCCTTCTCCGGAGGAGTGGTCGCCTGCTTCATTTATGACGTCTTATCTACCTTGGTCCAGAGAGCCCCATTAATTACCCGTGCGTAATTATGTTTTTTGCCGCACATTGTCCGGGATTTGACGTTGCCCATCCAGGAATGAAACCGCCCGCCGTCACATCGCGCACAGCAAGAGTGTGGAGGGCGCGCTTCCTTCGGGTAGCCAGGACGTCCAGGAAGTTTGAAATTTCTAATGGTTTTTTTTTTCCTCACGAGATGGTGCATGACTGTTGTTAGTGTTACGGTTTCATAACGGTTTCATAACGAGTACTAGGAATTCGGAATACTATGCCTGATCACTCATTCCATTACGACCACTGACTCGGAGTCAGACGGTTACGCTTAGTCAGGGGCCCATTTTGGAAGATTTGGAACTCCACTCGACTGAAGAGGCAAGACCACTCACGTGCACTCCAAGTAGTCAGCCACCAAATTGAACAAGCGTGACATAGGGCCTTTTTCTAACTTCGCAACATAACAAGATTTTAACAAAACAAAGTTCGAGTGTATTAAAGAGTGGTACTAGACACTGTGTATTTAATTTGGTGGGGATTGAGCCAGAGGCGAGTGAGAAAATCGATGTGTTTGACTTGACTCAGTGGTCGCGTCCGCGGAATACGTCACGTCTTGGAAAGATTAGATAATCCTTTATCGCTTACTTCCGTATCAATCGATTGTTGGTCAGGTTTTCCGCCGTCACACT
Organism: Lactarius hengduanensis; assembly: GCA_021525025.1. Classification (NCBI taxonomy): domain Eukaryota; kingdom Fungi; phylum Basidiomycota; class Agaricomycetes; order Russulales; family Russulaceae; genus Lactarius; species Lactarius hengduanensis. The sequence goes on from JAKELI010001221.1 coordinate 1,545, forward strand.
ATGTCTTCCAGCAGGCGTTCATCCACTAGCTCAACAGGCGGCCTTGCCAGCCCACAATCTCCTCCGGAGTTGGTCCTTGTCAATGAAGTCGACTTTCCGAACGAAGAGCTGGATTTTTCGAGTGACGATGAAATGTCGGACGATTTTTCTGCGCGACTCGACCGCCTCAATGCATCTACTATCCCACCTCTTTCCCCCACACTCGTTTTGCTTTATCTTTCTGTCCCGTATCTCAAGTCAGGACCTATGTTTTTAGCCTTTAACGACGCCCCGCTTTCTCACACCATCTCTACGTTAATTGTATGCGCTCTTTTTGCCGCGCTCACCCGTCAAATGTGGTATCTGCTAGCCAAGTATCTTCGCAAAACGGACACAGAAGAGGTCATCCTAGATATTCTCGCGCGAGGTGGAGGCAAGGCACGTACACGGTTCCTCCTTCGCGTTATCGTGAGGGCTGGCACATCTACCTTGCGGATTCTTCTCGCTTCTGTGTATCTTCGTGGTTCGTTACACATATTTTTATGCATTATAGCTCGAAAAGCTTACCCGTCACAGCTTCAGTGGATGGGCTCCTTCCCTTCGTCCCCTCACGCTTTCAGTCCATCGCTCGAGAGCTCGTCACGAGTGCTCTTGCTCTGTCACTACTTCCCCTGTATGCGGCACCGTCGCTTGCCGCGAAGCGTATTATATTCGCGACTTTGGCATCCCTTCTGGCTTACCTGACATGGCTGGGCGCTGTGTTACATGCTCGCATTAAAGGGACGTCGCCTACAGGTCTTCATTGGGAAAGCTTTGGCATCCTTTGGCAGGGAATCAGTTAAGTGCTGCCCACGAATACTCGTAGCATCTCTTTTTTACCATCTCAGCAGCCTCGACCGCGTTTGTTTTCTCGTCGTCATGGACACTTCCTCTCTATGCCGCTCTCCGAGGTTCTGTGCCTCCGACTGTTGCGAAGCGACCTCGTCGCCGTTCCTTCAGAGCGTTGATCGCCGCTAGTGTTGCAGTCGCTGTTGCACTTGTATTACCCTTCTGTCTGTTTGCTCTATCGGATAACTTACCCGTAAGCGCCCTTCTGTTTCACTTTGACGCGAATTTCACCGGTTTGAAATGCAGAGCACTCCAGGCCAGGGAGAAATGCGTTTGTAGCCATTTCGAGTGCGACCAACCTTATACTGATCATACCCGCAATACTCATCACTATCCCAACTACCCCCCTGCCGCGTGCAATACGCCGCACAACAATCCAACTCTATCTAAGTTGTTATTTACGTGGCCGTTATCGCATTGTCGGCACTGCCAAGTAACGTTACTGCTGTCCTTGGAGATGCCTTGCTTGTTCTCTCGTTATTGAGTACATATGTTCTTCCTGGTAAGTTTTTTGTAGTCTCCGCGGCACAGCATATTAAATTATTTTCAAGCTATCTTGCACATTACTGTACATTACTTCAAGCGACCGTTGTCTATCGTACTACCCACCTCACTCACGCGTGCCGAAGTTGGCGAAGCTGGCGAGGGTGATGAACTTTTACGGCGAAAAGAACGTAGCCTCCAGCGGAAAAGACTCGGCCGTCGTCTGGCATGGGACGTTATCGCCTGGGTCTTGGTCTTACCCATTGGTGCTGGTGGATGTGCGTGGGCTGTCGGGAGGGCTTTAGGGAGGTGGTAGGTGGCGGTGGTCTGAGCGATTTATCTGTACACGTAGTCTCGTCATTTCCCCGTCTGCTTACACTGGCGGTTGCTGTAGCCATATTAGCAGAACTCTTACCGTGACGAGACCCGTGACTGCACGTGAGTTGGCAGAACTTGGATAAGTTCGAGTCTGCCTTTTAACAGCACGAAAGGTTTCAAGTACGTTCATGTCTTCATGCTCCAGACGGCCAAAATCTTCTTCTAAGCGTGGAGAGTCGAGCTTGCCGGTGGAGGATTGGCAACTGAGGATCCTTTGGGAATGGCAACAGAAACAACCCCCGACTCACCCAAGCCTCGAGCAGAGGAGGTCGCTAGCCGCGCAGACGGGCCTGTGAGTGGTCTCTGGTTTCGGCGGGCTCGACCCGCTTACAATAAGAACTTTGACGGGCTCGCAGCAATATCAAGTGGATTTCCAGCTGGTTCAAGAAGGCTAACGGCGTTTCTAAGAAGAAAATGGGGGCCGCGGCAAAGGGCGCACCTTCTGCGACCCCGATTGCCGCCGCAGCTGCTCATGGGTCTGGCTCCCCGAAGCTGGAAGGCCTCGCAGAAGCGATAGAGCCAAACTCGACGTGTGCGCCACCGAGCGCTGGGGAAGACCCCTCCCTTCTCTACCATTCCGATGTCGGAGGCAATGCCGTCTCAGAGTGTATTAGACCGTCTATCGCCCGTAAAAACCGCTCGTCAATCAGGGAACTCTCCGACGCCGCAGATCTAGCTCTAGTTCCCGACTCGGACTTGCAAATGGATCGCGGACAACCTTGTTCTTTACTCTTCGTCGCACGACGCACGCTTGGTTCGGGTTTCTGAGTCACCCTCGGCCCTGCTGCATTCCCAGCGCACTGTAAATTCTTGTGGAACCGGCCTGAGTAACGATTTGGCTTCTTCCCTCACCCACGCCAGTTCTCCCGGCAGCTTGCTCTCAGGCTCGCAACCTCTCAGCTCTTGGGGCTCTCATACTTCGCACGAGTCCATACAGATTCACGCGACTCTCGGCGGCTCTCAGTCTGTGGTTCCACTTTACCCTAAACAACATGCCACGCATGACTCGGGGCCAGCTTCGGCGTTCCTGCATCATGACTGCTCCGTTCCCATTCTCGTCGCGTCTCAGCCATCTCTCGTCCCGCTTCCGAGCATATACGGGCTTCTGTTCGATAGGGACGAACTTTCTATCGGCGGGCACAATAGCACCCTCTGTGGTACCCCCCTTTCTCCGCCTGGAGGAGAGCCCGGCGTCGCGGCGGCATCATCACTGGCCAGCGCTACGCCAGTCTCGTTCTTGGCCACATGGGAAGATATACTCACGCTAGAGCGCTGCGCCCGCTCGTCTTTCGTGAAGAACTTGTTGCGGGCGAGGCAAGCCCAGTCCCCAGATGTGATTCTGATCGGGCAAAGCGACCAGGGCGCATCTCTGACCCTGATGAGCTCAGGTAGGCGTTTCTGTGAAAACTTCTCGGCGTGGGCTCATGCATCTATTTGGCTTGGCAAGGACACAACGCCCAAACTTATCCCAGGCGTGTTCAATCTAGTAACAGTACGGAGTAGTAGTTCACCCCAACGAATTTGTTGTCAAGTGTTCTTTGTTTGGAGATTTGTCTGATGAAGATACACCACCACTCTCTCTCCATTTAGAATCCGGGACCGTGTGAACTAGGCTCACGTACATCGGCGAGGCTCTTCCGAGTTGTCTCCACAGATGCGGCATGGAGTAGCACGCTGGTTGTCTGGGACGTTTTGCTAACAGCTACTTCACCGCATAAAATATACCCTCGATCCTGTAATAGATACCCTTTACAGTAACATATTGCAGCCATCCCTGAGTCTCCTCTCTCTCCATACACTACAGGCGGAATGTAGATGAACGTCCCTGATCTACTCGGGTATCCCAGCCATCTTCGGAAGATGGAAATATGCACAGTAAAAAAAGAGGGTGCCCACTTTTTGGCATGTGAACTGGCGCGTATCTATCGATTCCCATGACACGGCATGCTCTACAGACGTACGTCATGTCTTGCTTGCAACGCATCGTCCAAAGGTTTTTGATTTTTTGATTTTCTTTTACATTTCCGTGCACCTTGGGGTACAAAACCCTATGTAGCACCTCACTTTTGGATTACCAGTAACCTCACTGACCGCCACCGTATTTAACTCCCTTACCATCTACCTGTGGTCTTCCGAGGATAAATCTGTGAAGCCCGGATCCTGACGTAGCAAATAAACATAATTCGTGTCTGACCTGTGTGATCTCAAGTGAGGTGATCAGCTCTTCAAACATTACGGCAAATGGCGAGGTTGGGGTGTCTACGGCGTGCGTTTGATGGCCGGGAATCTCCATGAGAGAAAAATGAGGGGTAGAGGAACATGAAAGAGGCTCTCCGGTGAGGAGGGACCATCCACGAATGCGGCCATCGAGGCCCGCAGCGAAAAAATGGCTTTGGGATGGGGTGATAGCATGAGGCTGAGGGGGGGAAACCTCAGAAAGGGGCCTTGCAGAGTATCTCTGGGCAGGGTCGGTGCTTACGAGTTTAGGTTGATATGAATTAACATGCCCAAGCAGCGCCAAAAGTGGACGCGACCCCTGCAGGTAACGGACATCAAAAATTTCGATCTAGTCAGGTTGGGGATAACTGTGAGCCATCCTCGCAAGGGCCACAGGGACAGGATTTCCGACGTACGGTTCCACGGATGGTGCTGACTAGGAGCTGCCAGTCTTTAATGACGTTCAAGTATGTTATTGAATTGGACGACTTGGTAAACTCTTCGCTAAGTAAAGTTGGCCCCGGTGCTCGCGTACGAGTGTCGAAGCGTCTGATAGAGCCATTGCGAGAGCCAGTGTACACGAGGCTCTTATTGGGCATCGGGGTTATACCTATTTCTAAGATATATGGTAATGGACACACCTCCTCTTGATGGAGTGCAAAAAACATCGCTCTGGGTCTCGAGGCGCCGGGCACCTCTCAAACTCTCCAAATCTTGCATGAGCAAGGCGTGTTGTCGCACACCTGGCATCTCCTGTGAGCTTTAGGGCGACGCCGAATAAGGGAGTAGCCACCACCTAACACAAGGCTACGGTCGCGCAGGTTGCTTGTCCAGACGTCGCACGCTAAATGAGGCGAAGGTGACAACCTCACCGTACTTTCATGCAAGCCACAGGGGTCAGAGGGGACGCCAGACTGCGATTTATCCGGAGTTCTCACCGATTCGAAGGTAGGTCATGGATAAGGATCGAGGAGCTAAACGAGGTTGCACTGCAATACGGTAAACCTCGGGGCCGGTAGAATCATCAAAGGTCGCGAGCTTACACCCATCGAGAATCTGAGGAACAAATGGAAGAGATCTATGTGTTGTCAGAACGATGAATGTTCAACCCGCGCACTATGCACCTGGGAATCAAGTTGGTATGCTCGGGTCCATGAATGCTGGAAAGTATGCTCCGGTACCGACAAGAAATCGCTGATCGGTGAAGGATCGAACGCATGTATGACACCATAGCTGTCACCAGCAAGTGACCACACCTTCCCTTCAGAAGTTCCAGCCTGCCAGCAAGCCTCTCATTTTCCGTGATCATGGAATTTTCAAATCGAACACGCACGGCAAAAGCAGTGAGAGTTTGTCCAGGGTACACAGGTACAGGTATGGCCTGGTATGCCCTTGTGGCTGCGAGCTGGGCCGACATCACTTGGCTGACGCATTTGGCCAGTAAGAATTGGGGCAACTAGTAGTCGCTAGTGACACAGACTGAGTAGTAGCTATCCTCTCTCTTTGATGTTTCGCGAGACGTGACCGTTGGATGGCATGCCAGACGCTTGGAGAGCGGTGACATGTCCGCGAAAGCGACTTGGGTAATGATAATGGTTTGGGAGTGTGTTGATGATTAGTAGCTCGAACTTCTTGAAGGTGAGGCTTGGAAGAACGGGCTTTCCCGTCTGGTTTGGAGGACGAAGGGAAGTAGCGATTTTTCTCTGCGTCGAAATAGAATCCCGGAAGTTCTTTTGGCATCTATAGGGCACAAAGCGGAGACGGCATCAACGAGGGCAGGGTCCTGCGCCCGTCTTTTGGTACTGTGCTGTATCTCACGTCGGAGAAGAGTTCAACTTTCAAACTACTATACTGGTACATTGTTATACGATCTACATTTTTTTTTCCTTTTCTTTCCCCTCACAATCACCATTTCATCCAAGGTACGTACAGTACTGATAGATGGGGATCAGCGCTTCCAAAGATGCAAGACTCTGGCAAGAGTATTCCCCTCTTCCCCCATCAGTGGACCAAAAGTAGATAAATATGATTCCTGGCGCCTCCAGTGTGAAACTCTGGTGGGGACACACGGTGGCTGGCAGGATGACGGCACACTCTCCCCACATTGTGAGACACATGCATCCTGGGGGGCATCGGTGGCGTCACGGGGAAAGTATGTAGCCGTCCTTATAACAACGAAGGATACACAAGTGAAACTTTCAATGACTGACCCTGAGGCCTGAGGAGCTGATGGGAATTGAGACCAAAGGAGATGCTCTGTGCCGAGAGTCTGCCAGATTGACGTAAGTAATAGACTTGGCATGCCAGCTGTGTTTCTGAGGTGGTGCGACGAAAGCAAAATTCTATAGTAAGGATGGTATATCTATAGAGCGTATGCAAATGTTGTGGACACGGAAAATAATGAGCGGTGATTCTGGGGAAAGATGGTTGAGCGGTGGTTGTTGCTTAGCTACGGGATGGCGATTAGTCAGCTTGAGGAAGCTGATCATTCGGTGTTTCGGACGTTTTTGGCCCAGAGTTGACTAGAATATGGACGTCCACCTACCCCCGGAGGATATAGGGTACGTACGGGCAACTTCGTTCACTGATGCCCCCTAGCTCATATCCTTTTCACCCCTCGACGACCACCTTTGATCAGCCCTCCCTTGGTTCCGATACACTTTCACCTTGGTCAGCCATTCGACGCTCCTTTCAATCTTCTCTCGAACAAGTGGGAATCCCCCCGCTGTGCCTTTGACACGTCTTCCTCTGTGTGTACTTTTTTTTCTCTCTTTTCCTTCGGAGTTCTCCTTTTCTTCTCGTCCGCTTCCCGCGCCGTGCGTCTACATCCGCATCTTGCGCGTCTTTCTCGTCATCATACCCCACAAATGCGTTTGCGGATGACTATTCACTCACCATCCTTTATTTTCTAGTCCACTCGTTCATCCGTCCTATCTACCCCGCCGTCTTCACCCCTCTGCGACACACCGACCTCCGAATTCGATGCAGGTTCCCTTTATTTAGATCCCGAACAAGACTACCTAGCATATACCCAACAAGAGTACAGAATGCCGAAAAAGCGCGCCTCTTTATCGTCTATACTTATACCTCCTTTTTTATTATACCCTCTTCCCTCACTTTCCGACACCTCTGAATCTCCGCGCTCCTCCACGCGTGCACGATCGTCGTCGTCCTCTCATGGCAGCGAGCATATTCCCACATTGTCTCCCCAGTACGAGGCCGCGTCTTTAGCCTCATCGCGAAACTCCCCACCTCCCGATTTCTTACTTGACGATGATCCCTTTGCGAATTATACCGGTGCACGTCCACTGCAGCCTCACTATGGGTCTCATTCTCGACAGACGTCGCTCTCCAGAAGGACGTCCGCCAAGCAACCGCGCTCGCCTTTGGCGACTGAACCGTCGTCCCCTGTCATGTCGCCGTCTTCGTCACCTCCGCCTGTCCAGTGCAGGTCGGCTTCAAGTCCCACTGGTCCTGTCAGTGGGCGGCAACTCCGTCCCGCTTATACGCGTCCGGCATTTGCGCCACGTCCGTCGCATCCGTCTTTGCATACACTCTCGCAAACCGACTTTAATTACCCTATCAAGTGTGTTAGCTTTCGTTCTCCTCAATTTCTTGAGTGGTTGATAGGTCCCTTAGACGCGAAAAGGAACTCTAGGGGCGCGTCTCCCCCTCGAACCTTGGGATGTCAGCGCTGGACGGGATAGGGTCTCTCGACCCGCCGTCTTTTCATGACCTTGATCACGTTACAGACCATCTTCATTCTTCCGAGTACCCGCTCGGCCCGGAATCATACATCAGTGTGAATGAAGACTTGCACGCAGGTGACACATCTGAGTCCGACGATACGGCTGAGGCACTTGGGATATACAAGGATACCCATGTGTTGGACGGCGAGGCACCATTCCTTCAGTCTTCAGTCTCCCCCGAATTCGGTCCAGAGGAAACCCCCACATGTTCGCATCGTTGTTTGAGGTCCTGTCGACGTTCTCGCCGTCCTCACTGTCCGTTTCATCGTCATCATCCTCCACTTCCTCCTTACCCGTGCTTTCTCCCGATCTCCATGATGGTGACTCTCTTGCACAAAGTTCCAATCGCTCATCATCCGAGGAATTTGCGCCTGCTGATATCCTTTCGACGATGATATAGTCCATCCATCCAAGAGATTCGACCTTGATGGTTTCCAATACTCTCAACGCGTCGACTATTTTTCCATGCCAGGGGCTTTTCTGAGGCCGATAGCTTCCAACGGGTACATCTGCTGGGACGATACGTCCCCTTGTCAATTCAATAATTTCTGACGACATTCCCTCTCCTCACCCCGACGACGACGATTGGTCATCGATTTATGGAGACTATGCTACTCCGGAACTCGATTGAAGCAGACATGTTCGGCGAATGGGCTGAGGATACTACGAGGCTGTTGATGGCAATGACATGACAATCGCCAGCATCGAAGAGCCCAGGGTTATGGGGAGCGTCGGTCTTCCAACGGGGTATCGAACGACAATCAGGACCAGCGGCAACCAGTGTGGCGATGGTTTGCACGACAATGGCGGAAAGGTTCTGAGGGTGGTGGCCGTGGTGGCGGAGGAGGGTGATGACCGCCGGAAGGACGAACGTGCTGGAAGGTGGCCTCGGCCTTCTCGACCCCAAGTGACAGTGAGAGCGAAGAGAGTGAAGAACAAGACACCGAGGCACTCTACGCAGCAGTCACATTCAGCTACGCCAGCGGAGGTTCCTTCCTCTG
>JAKELI010001222.1:0-10237 GCA_021525025.1 Lactarius hengduanensis
ACTCTCCTGTATGTTTCACATTTCATCTGCATCATGATCATGTGGCCGTCCTGATAATATAGACTCCAATGCAACAGTGGATTGAACTCAGGAATAGATATCTCCATGTTCTATTAGAAATGGAAGGCCGGGGAAGATCTGACAAGTGTTCCATGTGCAACAAGACACCTGATCTAAAGTGTCCTGATTGCTTTGGACCACTTCTGTTTTGTAGGGAATGTTGTCTCGAGGCTCACAGGAACCTTCCATTTCACCGACCACTACAATGGAATGCAACCCACTACACCCCAGTAACCCTGCACTCCCTCGGATTTGCCTTGTGCGTTGGGCATGGTGGTGCGCCATGTCCACAGACAGTTGAGGTATGGGCACATTTGATTTCGCAACGTTTCGTTTCGTTGTGCTCACATTATTTCAGGGAATAAGAGCTGCACAGGCAACCTCCGCCAGGAAAGGACGTACTGGGCAGAGACGTGCCCGCTCAGTATCACTCACGTCTGTTTCGGAGGTCCAAGAACCTGCGGATAATGCTGGTCAACTCCCCACACCCCGCGAGACACCAGAGCCAGAGGGTCTATCCACTAATCCGGACATCTCTGACAGACTCTTTGACCCCATAGACATGTCTCTTGGGTCCAATGACAGCGATTCTGGCCGAGTGCGCACAGCAGATTCTGGAAATCCACTGTTCACTGTGGTTGATAGGAGTGGCATCTTTGACATGGAGATAGTATTCTGCGTCTGCTCAGGCACAGACAACACGGGCGAACAGCTTCTCCGAGCTGGGCTATTTCCATCTACGTTCAAGCAAATAGAAACATTGTTCACATTCTCAGTGTTGGAGGACTTCATCACAGACAACCTGGAGTGCAAGACCACAGCCCAGCAGTATTATTCAAAGCTGCAAAGCATGACGAGCAAGATGTTTCCCAACAATGTCCAAGTATGTCTCCCTCATACACACACACACCAAATCTAATACATCGTAGTACCGTTACAAACAACTTCTGAGGGCATCGCGCCAGTGGCGTGACCTTAGGAGTAGGATAGAAAGTGGGCTTGGACATCAACCGGAAGGAGAGAGATCTCCAGATGGAGCTATGGCCATATTTTGTCCGGCATGCCCACAGCCTGGAATAAACCTTCCAAAGGACTGGAAGACACTATACCCTCCGTATGTCATTTATGAACTGGACTTCGCACATACTCACACTTCCAATTGAAGAAACCAGCTTATCCGGACATTTATCATGGACGGAAACTTTTCCGCAGAGCACATGCGGCATAGATCTGGGGAGAAGGATGTTGCACTATCAGCAGGAATGGCATTCATGGCCAATCCCAATTCCTACAAAGCTCATCTCCAGAGCGGACAAGAAATAGCTCAGGTATGTGGTCTCTTCCATACTTGGAACACTCTAGCTCATGACTTTATAGCCCAGTACATGTAATACATATAGAGCCATTGAACAGGCAAATTCAAGTAGGGCACACCTGGACGTCACAGGTATTGGTGCAACTGCCTGCTGTCACGGGTTCTTTGTTCCTACCTCTGTGGTGGACTTTCAGAAAGGAGAGAGGTATGCATGTTCCGTGTAATCTCTACATCTGGAAGTAATGTATCATTGCCTCTAGGCAAATCAATATGGACTACAGCATATGCAAGGCACTGTCATATAACATGGAAGACATCCCTGTGGCACTCGTCATGTATGACATCATGTGTCAGTATAGAGTCCACTTCCAGGAGAGGGTGAAAAACAGTCCGGAACTCTCACTCCCTAGCTCGCTGGAACTTCGGATGGGAATTGGCCTATTCCATATCCATGGCCATCAGGATTCCTGCCTGCCCAGGTTCTCTCCCAGCTACATTCCAGGAGCAAAGCAGGTTGATGGAGAAATAATTGAGACACTGTGGGCACCCCTGAATAATATCTCTCGCAGCATCCGAGGGATGTCCTTGGACCACAGGCAGGAGGTATTGGACGCCCACATGAATCACTCCAACTGGAAGAAGCTGGTTCGGATTGGTATGTATTGTTCATCCCCTGTTATAATGTAACACTCAGGTGACCTGTATGTGAAAGTCCCATCGCTACTTAAGCGGTGGAAGCGACTGGAGTCCGGCTTGGATGCCAGTGCGAAAGCATATCAGGCACTCAATCAGCACTTCCAGCATACATCCGACCAATGGCTCAAGGATGAGGAGGCTTCTCAACGGAACAGACAGATTTCGCCATCTTCCATGGACATCTACGACACTGTGAAGGAAAAGGGTATGTGGCATAGTCCCAACATTATCCACCCGTGACTGATGAACCTTTCAAGCCCCATCCCGTGCTGCTATCCAGCAACAGCTTATTGAGGAAGAAAGTGGAGACTATTCCATCCATGGTGAGACGTCTTGGATTTCATGTGGCCTTAAGATACAGGAGCTGCAGTACGTCCATGGGAGTCTTTTCTGATCCATTAAATAATGACATATCTAGACTTGCAATTCGCTATCAGCTCCGGAGTCAGGGATCCAAGCTCACTATGGAAGAGGCACAAATTCTTGAGAACAAGCGCAATCGCATACAGAAGCTGATTGATATGTTCGAGCGCCAGGCAGATGCCTTCCTCCTCCATCATCGGGCTACGGATGACGTGCGGGTATGGTCTGTGGGGGACTATGCTGAGTATGATGATGTGGACGACATAGATGACTCCGGTAATCCAGGCCTTGCAACGTCCAGCCGTTATCATAGAGCCCAGACCTCAGATGGCTCTGGAATGGAAAGCCCCAATGCTGAAGACATTCCCCTCCTTCTTCCGTCATCCCTAGGACGGGAATGGTGTTCGAGCCACGGTGTCAAGTCTCTTGCGATGAAGGAAGCCAAGTTACGCTACGCTCAGGCTAATGACTGCATCCACAGGATTCGCCTTGCCTTAGGGTTCAAGTCTGCACTCTTCCGAACACAAGTGCGAGATGCCAGTACAAAGAAGCCCAAGACCCGTGCATGGACTGCAGTTCGCAGCGTTGAAAACACAGTTCATGAGCACGCCCGGAACTATTCCATGGCACGGGATGCATATCTCAAGGTCCAGGAAGCAAGCCAAGAAGCCTCTGGAGACGCTCCAGAGTTACCACCACTCCAGCGTACAGATCTCCGTGTCAGTACAGCTATCCTTGGAGCAGCACAGGTTGGACAACATAATAAGCAACTTTCATGGATATGGAGCTTCGGGACGTCTGAAAAGCAAGATGGAACTTGGACGGATGAGTGTAGGTCTACCTACAAATTGGACCATATGAAACATGCTTACGGATTAAACAGTTAACCGAGTCCATTGGCTTCGTGCAAAGGCTCAGTTTGAGCGATGGAAAGAAGAACAGCACAGTATTCATAATGAGGCGGTTTGGATTCCAGCTTACTTTCATTCAAAGGCGGAGTGTTGGAAAGCTTGGATGGATGTTGCAGCACAGGCTCAGCGTCCTGGCCACAAAGCATATGCATCTCGCCAAGCACATGCATGGGAAGAGCTTTCCAGAAGTTCTATGAAGTCACTAAACAAAATCACATCTACTCCATTAAAGCACTTAGAGATCATATAAGGATGTATCCTGGTTGTGATAGATTTGCGTATATTGTAATATCACTCTGTTAATGCTTCATGTAGTACTCAAATGGACATTGCAAATTTACATTTTCCAAGATACTTGTTCACGGAAGCTATGTCATCTGGGAACATCCACAGACGTTGATTAGTATGTTAGTCTTTGGAGGGGGTCTCACGGCAGTTGACTCTTCCCATGTCTCAAAGCCTCACGGAAGTCGTGTCTCAAAGTCTCACAGGAGTTGAATCGACTTCCCGTGTCTCGAAGCGTCACGGGAATTGAGTCAACGTCCCGTGTCTCGAAGTCTCACGGGAGTTGAGTCAACGTCCCGTGTCTCGAAGCATCACGGGAGTTGAATCGTCTTCTCGTGTCTCGAAGTCTCACGGGAGTTGGATCGATTTCCCGTGTCCCGAAGCCTTACGGGAGTTGAGTCAACGTCCCGTGTCTCGAAGCCTCACGGGAGTTGAGTCCACGTCCCGTGTCTCGTAGTCTCACGGGAGTTGAATCAACCTCCCGTGTCTCGACGTCTCACGGGAGTTGAGGCAACGTCCCGTGTCTCGAAGCGTCACGGGAGTTGAGTCCACATCCCGTGTCTCGAAGCGTCACGGGAGTTGAGTCAACGTCCTGTGGCTCGAAGCGTCACGGGAGCTGAATCAACTTCCGTGTCTCAACGCCTCACGGGAGTTGGATCAACTTCCCGTGGCCCGACACCTCACGGGAGTTGAGCCAACCTCCGTGTCTCGACGCCTCACGGGAGGTGAACCAACATCCGTGTCTCGAAGCCTCACGGGATGTGAATCACCTTCCGTATCTCGAGGCCTCACGGGAAGTGAATCAACTTCCGTGTCTCGAGGCCTCACGGGAGCTGGATCAACTTCCCGTGGCCCGAAACCTCACGGGAGTTGAGCCAACCTCCATGTCTCGACGCCTCACAGGAGGTGAACATGTCACTGGCAGGAACTTGATGTTCCGTCCTTTTGGCACCTATTGTAACTTCGCAATGACAATCCCTGGATGCCCCATGCTTATTCAAGTCACCAGATACATTTAGACATTCTATGTATATTCTATTGACAATTCCTACTTCAGGAAATCCCTCTGAAACAAAAAAACCCGAACCGACGTCGGCTGGCCCATGAATTCCGGAAATGTTTTGGGCATCGGCCGACGTCGGTTGGCCCATGAGTCATGAGGGGTTCTGCCCGTCGGGTGGCCCATCAATGATGGAATTGATGGCTGAACATTGGTTGGGGTGAACGCGAGGAGGGGTCTGGCATCCCTTTGCTGCCTCCTCAAAATAGTTCATGGCCTGTCTCTGTAATAAAAGATTAGATTATAAAAGTGAATTGGAAGAATAGAAGCCGACCAAATGACCCTCAAGTTTGGTCTTCCAAGCTACTTTATCTCCAGAGGCACATACACGGTAGGCTTCTAGATCACGCTGAACAAGAGCAGCATAGCGGTGGAGAGTCAACTCCTCCTCAGTTAACTATAAAGGGACATAGTGCTGGAGTACAGAGTGTGGATGGTGAGAGAAGAACAGTGCGGCAGGAGTATAGCTGCCGGGTTATTACGACTCCATCGGCAGCGGAGATTTTATCTGATTGATGAGATTAGATTTATATCAATTTACGACACGTGATTTCACAGGATAAAGGGGATCTGCCTGATATCAGATCAACAAACTAGACCTTTGGGTCAATGCAAGTTCCTCGGCATCGGCAGTGATCCTCAATGGATTTTATTGGCCCATCCAAGCGCATCATTACACTGACACCAAGTAGAGAATGGGCCATTTGAGGACATGAGCAAAGGCATAATTGCCCTTTGCCGGCCCAACTGTGAGTGTCACTCGGCAGCCGCTTCAACGACTTTGGGCCCATGCAACTTCATCGGCAGTGACCGTCCATCGGATCTATTGGCCTATACCAGTGCGCCATTGCAATGACTCTGAGTAAAGAATGGGCCCATTTGGACATCAACAAATGCCTACCCTTTGTGCCAACTGCAAGCTTGGTTCGGCAGCTCTCGGCCCAACTGCGAGCATCATTCGGCAGCTCTTGGCCCAACTGTGAGTGTCACTCGGCAGCCGCTTCAACGACTTTGGGCCCATGCAACTTCATCGGCAGTGACCGTCCATCAGATCTATTGGCCTATACCAGTGCGCCATCACAATGACTCTGAGTAAAGAATGGGCCCATTTGGACATCAACAAATGCCTACCCTTTGTGCCAACTGCGAGCTTGGTTCGGCAGCTCTCGGCCCAACTGCGAGCATCATTCGGCAGCTCTTGGCCCAACTGCGAGCATCATTCGGCAGCTCTTGGCCCAACTGCGAGCATCACTCGGCAACTGCTTCAACTGCTATGGGCCCATGCAACATTATCGGCAGTGACCCTGCATTGGTTCTATTGCAATGACCCCTAGTTGAGAATGGGGCCCATGTAAGGACATCAGCAGGGGCATGCTTGCCCTTTGTAGGCCCAACTGTGAGCTTCATTCGGCAGCGGCCTTTGCCCCGGCCAGCTCTGGGCCTGACTATGGGTGAATGGGTGCATTAATGACACTGCCGATGGTGGCGAATGGGCCGACACTTTCCCTGAGAAAGGCTGCTGATTGCCTTGAATGGGCCGAGTGATTGTCATTAGGGTGACACTGCCGATAGTCTTGACTGGGCCAAAAATGTCGACGCTGCCGAAAGCCTTGAATACCCATCTGAGATGACCAGAGCTGCCTACTGGCATTCTTCAGTGTCCATAACAGGAGCCAGGGTCATATCCTATAGCTGCAAAAGCTACTGCAGCTAGCAATTCAGTAAGTTCAAGTTGCCTGAGGTAACAAATGAGGCCACTGGAGCCATTGAAATGGCAGAACTGCCAGAGCTGCCTATGATGATAGTATGGCAGTGTGGCAGTGTCGCCAAGGAGTAACACTGGGTCCATTTAAGAACATCGGCAGCATTCCTCAGCAGGAACAGTGGGCCCATTCAAGACCATCAGCAGCATTCCCTAGCAGTAATGGTGGGCCCATTCAAGAACATCGGCAGCAGTCCTCAGTGGGAACAGTGGGCCCATTAAAGAACATCGGCAGTGTCACCAAGGAGCAACACTGGGCCCATTCAAGAACATTGGCAGCATTCCTTAGGGGGCCCATTCAAGACCATTGGTAGCATTCCTCAGCAGGAACAGTGGGCCCATTCAAGACCATCGGCAGCATTTCCTAGGAGCAATGGTGGGCCCATTTAAGAAGATCGGCAGCTTTTCCTAGTAGCAATGGTGGGCCCATTCAAGACCATCGGCAGCATTTCTTGGTGGTGAGAATGGGCCCACTCAAGAACATCGGCAGCATTCCTCAGTGGGAACAATGGGCCCATTCAAGACCATCGGCAGCATTTCCTAGGAGCAATGGTGGGCCCATTCAAGACCATCGGCAGCATTTCTTAGTGGTGAGAATGGGCCCACTGAAGAACATCGGCAGCATTCCTCAGTGGGAACAGTGGGCCCATTCAAGACCATCGGCAGCATTTCCTAGGAGCAATGGTGGGCCCATTCAAGAAGATCGGCAGCTTTTCCTAGTAGCAATGGTGGGCCCATTCAAGACCATCGGCAGCATTCCCTAGCAGCAATAGTGGGCCCATCCAAGAACATAGGCAGCATTCCTCGGCCGGAATAGTGGGCCCATCCAAGACCATCGGCAGTGTCACCGAGGAGCAACGCTGGGCCCATTCAAGAACATCGGCAGCATTCCTTAGTGGGCCCATTCAAGAACATTGGTAGCATTCCTCAGCGGGAACAGTGGGCCCATCCAAGAACATCGGCAGCATTTCCTAGCAGAAATGGTGGACCCATTCAAGACCATCGGCAGCATTCCTCAGTGGGAACACTGGGCCCATTCAAGAACATCAGCAGCATTCCTCAGTGGGAACGGTGGGCCCATTCAAGAACATCGGCAGCATTTCCTAGCAGCAATGGTGGGCCCATTCAAGACCATCGGCAGTGTCACCAAGGAGCAACACTGGGCCCATTCAAGCACATCGGCAGCATTCCTTAGTGGCGATAATGGGCCCATTCAAGACCATCGGCAGCATTCCCTAGCAGCAATGGTGGGCCCATTCAAGAACATCAGCAGTGTCACTAAGGAGCAATAGTGGGCCCATTCAAGAAGATCGGCAGCTTTTCCTAGTAGCAATGGTGGGCCCATTCAAGACCATCGGCAGCATTCCTTAGTGGTGAGAATGGGCCCACTCAAGAACATCAGCAGCATTCCTCAGTGGGAACAGTGGGCCCATTCAAGACCATCGGCAGCATTTCCTAGGAGCAATGGTGGGCCCATTCAAGAAGATCGGCAGCTTTGTCTAGTAGCAATGGTGGGCCCATTAAAGAACATCGGCAGCATTTCCTAGGAGCAATGGTGGGCCCATTCAAGACCATCGGCAGCATTTCTTAGTGGTGAGAATGGGCCCACTGAAGAACATCGGCAGCATTCCTCAGTGGGAACAGTGGGCCCATTCAAGACCATCGGCAGCATTTCCTAGGAGCAATGGTGGGCCCATTCAAGACCATTGGCAGCATTTCTTGGTGGTGAGAATGGGCCCACTCAAGAACATCTGCAGCATTCCTCAGTGGGAACAGTGGGCCCATTCAAGACCATCGGCAGCATTTCCTAGGAGCAATGGTGGGCCCATTCAAGACCATTGGCTGCATTTCTTGGTGGTGAGAATGGGCCCACTCAAGAACATCGGCAGCATTCCTCAGTGGGAACAGTGGGCCCATTCAAGACCATCGGCAGCATTTCCTAGGAGCAATGGTGGGCCCATTCAAGAAGATCGGCAGCTTTTCCTAGTAGCAATGGTGGGCCCATTCAAGACCATCGGCAGCATTTCTTAGTGGTGAGAATGGGCCCACTGAAGAACATCGGCAGCATTCCTCAGTGGGAACAATGGGCCCATTCAAGACCATTGGCAGCATTTCCTAGGAGCAATGGTGGGCCCATTCAAGACCATCGGCAGCATTTCTTAGTGGTGAGAATGGGCCCACTGAAGAACATCGGCAGCATTCCTCAGTGGGAACAATGGGCCCATTCAAGACCATCGGCAGCATTTCCTAGGAGCAATGGTGGGCCCATTCAAGACCATCGGCAGCTTTTCCTAGTAGCAATGGTGGGCCCATTCAAGACCATCGGCAGCATTTCTTAGTGGTGAGAATGGGCCCACTGAAGAACATCGGCAGCATTCCTCAGTGGGAACAATGGGCCCATTCAAGACCATCGGCAGCATTTCCTAGGAGCAATGGTGGGCCCATTCAAGACCATCGGCAGCATTTCTTAGTGGTGAGAATGGGCCCACTGAAGAACATCGGCAGCATTCCTCAGTGGGAACAGTGGGCCCATTCAAGACCATCGGCAGCATTTCCTAGGAGCAATGGTGGGCCCATTCAAGAAGATCGGCAGCTTTTCCTAGTAGCAATGGTGGGCCCATTCAAGACCATCGGCAGCATTTCTTAGTGGTGAGAATGGGCCCACTCAAGAACATCTGCAGCATTCCTCAGTGGGAACAGTGGGCCCATTCAAGACCATCGGCAGCATTTCCTAGGAGCAATGGTGGGCCCATTCAAGACCATTGGCAGCATTTCCTAGGAGCAATGGTGGGCCCATTCAAGACCATCGGCAGCATTTCTTAGTGGTGAGAATGGGCCCACTGAAGAACATCGGCAGCATTCCTCAGTGGGAACAGTGGGCCCATTCAAGACCATCGGCAGCATTTCCTAGGAGCAATGGTGGGCCCATTCAAGAAGATCGGCAGCTTTTCCTAGTAGCAATGGTGGGCCCATTCAAGACCATCGGCAGCATTCCCTAGCAGCAATGGTGGGCCCATTCAAGAAGATCGGCAGCTTTGTCTAGTAGCAATGGTGGGCCCATTCAAGACCATTGGCAGCATTCCTTAGTGGTGAGAATGGGCCCACTCAAGAACATCGGCAGCATTCCTTAGTGGGCCCATTCAAGAAGATCGGCAGCATTTCCTAGCAGCAATGGTGGGCCCATTCAAGAAGATCGGCAGCTTTTCCTAGCAGCAATGGTGGGCCCATTCAAGACCATCGGCAGCATTCCTTAGTGGTGAGAATGGGCCCACTCAAGAACATCAGCAGCATTCCTCAGTGGGAGCAGTGGGCCCATTCATTAGCATCGGCAGCATTTCCTAGCAGCAATGGTGGGCCCATTCAAGACCATCGGCAGTGTCACCAAGGAGCAACGGTAGGCCCATTCAAGAAGATCGGCAGCTTTTCCTAGTAGAAATCGTGGGCCCATTCAATATCATAGGCAGTCACTGCAGGTCACTTCAATGGGCCCATATGAGAACCCTTACAATTTTTCTTAATGGGCCCATGCGAAAATCTGCACTATATTTCTACAATGGGCCCACATGGGTTTTCCCGATATCTACGGTGCATTGTCACATGGGTTCTACCGACTACTTCGGTCAAGTCTTGCTACATGGGCTCATGGTCCAAGTAGTAGTAGTAGTAGTAACTTATTTCATTGATTCTTGGGAGAGGGTTTTTCCATGGCGATGAGGAATTTTACGTTCGTGGGTTCACCAATTGGGGGACACGCGGATAGGGATTTTTGTAGCTTCCTTCTTGGA
>JAKELI010001223.1:0-10234 GCA_021525025.1 Lactarius hengduanensis
GTCGTGAAACGTCTTTACAGTAGATAATAAACAAGTTTAAGATAATAAAAGTTTTATACGGTTATAAATTCGATAAAACTGTCATTTTTTGTCCAATTGAAAATGAGTGATTATGCCAAACAATAAGCTCAGATGCCACCCCCACGACACGAATGCACGGCGTGATGCGAGCCCAGGTGAGATTCAAGTGAATAACCAGAGTGCGTGGAGGGGTGGCCCGTCTCTAGTTCCCGAGGTCGCTACACCAAGGACTAGTTCTAGTTCGACCAGGGAATTCAGGCCTATTCAGGAGTGATGGTTGTGTACGGTTTATGGTGGGTGGAGGATTATCAAGAGATTATACTTGGTCGTGGACTCGGCGACGAGACATTTGAATTCACATTCTCGCTCGGAGGGGCGAAATCTTCCCTTGCTAACAGCGGTCCAGTGAGCCCGGGCCGAATGCGGAATCACCAGCAGGGATGTGAATCGCAACAATGACAAAGAGCCCCTTTTATGTAATTGTCGTTTGCCCAGTCCGTTGCTCAACGGAGCAAGCAGGGGTCACAGTCGACACCTAGTGGGAGAAGTGAGGGTGTGGACAAATAGTAGTATAACTTCTACCACAACGCGCGATAGGTTCAGCTGGTTCAGTTTTAGGAAAGAGAATGCTGACGGTAGGTTGGAGGTCCTGAGGACGCAGGGTAAAAAGGTGAGACCCCTCCGAGTCCATCACCGCGTCGCGATACTACTTGTCGAAGTGTGGTTGTGTCGCTGCTGAGAAGTGGTTTAAAATATATCATAGGTTATTGGCTGGTCTGTGGCTCGAAGCAGCCGATATTTGAATTGGTCTAGAGTACTCATACACCCATGACTCAAATGACAGCAGACGGTAGAGCCGCGGTACGGTCAAAGGCGGTGAGTTGACACACATGAGCTGTTGCTCTCTTGAGCCTGTGTGAGCTGCCCATGATATTATGTTTGTCAGGCCCGTTACGATGACACTGGTTCCTGTGGCGGCGGTGCTTGCTCTCAGGCTTGCAGTGTCAGTCGAGCGCACTTCTCGTCCGTTGCATTTGTCGGCCAACAACCACCATGTTAATTCTATCCCCAAGCAAAGACCAAGTTTCCCAGCAGCCCCTATTGCGTAGCAATGAAGCAGGACCTTCTGAGATCCCACCTCCATCCTTTGAAGAGAGTGTTGGGCACCTCGTTATCGATATTGACAAATTTCCTGAGCCCTTCCCAGAAGGTGGGGAGGAGCCCCCCGAGTTCACGCCCTACGAAGCAGAGCATTGGGTGTCAAAGAATGGCGAGATCATTTCCCATGACCGCCATCTTAACGAAGACGGTGCGTGGTGGGTGGGCTCATGTTGTGCGATTACATATTTTTTCGGTGTCACAGGTGAAGCGCTCTATCGTTTCTTGCTTTCACAGGCAGAGACACCTCCGACCTTCCTCATCCACTGCCGCGGCACACACAAAGAAACCCGTTCCCGTCTGGTCGAAAGGACCGACTCGCGTGGCCGTCGGCGCACGGACACAGAATACGATACCGAAATCGTCACCGATTTTGACTTCACGATCGAGCATCAAGTCCCGCCCCGTGCGACCCAGTGGACGGTGGGAGACGAAGAGCCCGCTTATAGGGGTCGCATGAGCAAGGAGGTAGGGCCTCCTGGAGAAGCGACCAAGGCGGATGGCGCTACGGTAGACTCATTCAAGGCATGGCTGGCGGAACGTCGTTCGCGCGGCCTACCGCCATGGGTCGCAAAGGATCGGCCTGCCAATTTTCCAATTGGCGCGGTCGAGCAGCCCCATCGCGTTGATGTCCTCCAATCCTCCTGGACGCTGCGGCAGTGGGCAGACGATTACTGCCAGAGTCGAAAGATCTTCAAGGAATTCGTATACAGAAAGGTGTGGTCCACATTTTTTTAGTTGTCGCATGAACTAACGAATCGGAATAGGTCGTCTACGGCTGGGACCTCAACACTCTCGAGGCGGCCATTCGCGAAGTCATAAACTCTACACACTACCGCGGCGACCACGTCGAAGTCCAATTCCAGTCCAGAAACAGTACAGTGATCGTGCGCCCAGATATGCGCATTTCGCGAGCCATCTCAAATCCGTGGATTAAATTCTTGCTCATTATTACGCTAATTTATCCATGCATATGGCTGTTCCAACACTTGCATCCCCGCGGCGGCGGTCGCTGGGCAGTCGGAGGCGGCGCGTATGCACTCAAACGGTGGGCGCAAGTGCCCTATGATGCAGTGCCTGGCACTGGCCCCGAAATCCACGAGACGATGGACGGACCAAGGATGCTGATTGGGGAGAGAGAGGGCCGGTGGTTCAAGAAATGGGAGGGTACGGTCAGACGCTCAGTGATTGGGAGAAGGGTAGACAAGAGGGTATTGTACGAGCCTGACGAAGACTTCAGAAATCTGCCGGCAACGGAATTGGATGGTTTTGAATAGTCGCTGTTGTGTCCAACAGTATTGGACTTGAGGTCGTGGTCTAATAGCTTTGTCGTTGCTCCTCTTGATTGGTCCCATTTATATAATATTGTCTTCATTTTATACCGTGCTTCCCATACTGCCTCGTCGTCACCGCCTTCGACAAAATCTTCCGCTTTGGCGTGTTTCCTATGGTCTTTCAGACGGTATGCTATCGGGGCTCAGTCCCACTGATATCCCGCATTGCTTGTCGCCTAGACTGGTCATTGCGCTCTGGTTCCCTGGAGTACAAGCCATATCGTACCATACAGGCTTCCGCGTCGTGAGCGTCATTGGCGAAACATGGACTTAATTTACAAATCCCTGTAGATAATGAACAAGATCAAGATAGATGCCAAGCAATCATATCAGATGCCACGCCGCGAAACGAATGCCTGGTGTGACGCGAGCTCGGGTCAGAACCGAGTGAATCACCGGAATGTGTGGAGGGTGGCTCACCTCTAGGTCCTGAGATGTCGCGACACCAAGGACGAATTTGCGCTCATAATCTGTGACTAAGGGGAGTACGGAGTGAGCACGGTTCGCAGACGAGAGAAGAAGTACGTACTGAGCGCAAAGATATGATTCCTTAGGAAGCTTTCTAGCTCGGCCAGTGGGGTATCGGGAGTGATGATCGTGTACGGGTTTGTCGTGGGCGAGCGATTAAACTTGGTCATGCAGGACGCGATTGTGTCTGTCTATGGATGAGACCTCTTGTTTGAGCTCGCATTCTCGTTCTGCCATTCAGGAAGGTAAAATACCCACAGGATTGACCTCGCCAGCTTCCCATTTCTTCTTCAGCGTTGCAACTTCGATATAGCCCAAGAGATTCCGATGCTTCCCAAGGACCCTGGTTGCTGTGATTAGCGACGTGTAGTAAACGAAGAGAGCCCCGGGTGGACGTACGGAATATGTGAGAAGTCACGGTCGTACGCGAGTTCTATCGCACGTGCGATAAGTTCAGATTTAGGAAGAGAGAATGCTGGTGGTAGTTGGAGGTCCTGAAGGTAGATTAGTGGGGCAAGGCGAGAAGGCGAGAGAGACCCGTCTGTGTACCTCTACTACTGCGCCACGAAACTTGTCTGGTGGAAGTACAGATCCGTCGCTGGGCAGTGCTCGAAAAGAACTGTTCGTGTTTTCTGTTGAGGTGGCCATGGAGGTAGGGGGGAGAGGAGGGATCAGCGTATGTGAGCAGCTCTCCCGAGTCGCGACCGAAGCGGAAGTTACATACGAGTCGGGCTCGGATCCTGTCCAAGGTCCCCCCAGTCAGGAACTTCAGATTTCCCGCTCAACTCTGGCTCAATTTCCACAAAATTAGACTTATACTACCCCGTAAAAAGTCCCTTTTTCGCAAATTGTGTCGCGAAGTGGGAAAATGGCTGTTTGCAACCATGCCGCCGTACATGCCGGTGTGGGAGTTTGATTTAGTCAGCCGACGTTGCCAATGGGTGACTCCAGGTTTTGGTCGTCCCGTGCTGCAGACCGGCGGAACGCTACACAGCAACGAGAGAATCAGTCGAACGACCTAGATTGCGAGCAATCTATTACTATTCAAAAAGTTTATTCATGAGAGAAAAGGCCCTGCGGTGAGTAATAGAGGGAACAATGCGACCCAAGCAGTGGGTCACTATCAAGAAAGTCATGGATTAATGCACATTTGCCTGTTCTCCACATTGTGCAGCGGCAATGCTGGATAGAAGAATAATTTGAGGATTACAGTAAAGTGAGCGAACGGTTCAGGCGGATCGATGGTGGGGACTGGCGCCTACCTAGCGCCTACAATACTGACCCGGGCCTACATGACAGCATATGTCTGAAGAACCCACGCCTGTCAGCGAGGCTCAACTAGAGCCACGGCCCATTCGTCGGTTGCAGGAGTCAGTTATCAATCGTATAGCCGCGGGTGAGGTATTGAGCGTTCATTTTTGTCGATCCGTTGGCACTCTCGTCTCATCGTAGTCTTGCCTCCCCTCAGATTATTCATAGACCGGCCTCTGCCCTCAAGGAATTGCTTGAAAACTGCCTGGATGCTGGGGCTACTTCCATTCGCGTCACCGTCAAGGATGGTGGGATGAAACTACTTCAGATACAGGACAACGGCTGCGGGATAAAGGCAAGCCCGTCTCGTTCAACTCTGTAGAGGTGTCGCCGCCGAATTTACCACCATCATGGCATAGAAATCAGATCTTCCCATACTCGCTCACCGTTTTACGACCTCTAAGCTCTCCAAGTTTTCTGACTTGTCTCATCTCACCACTTATGGTTTTCGTGGGGAGGCACTGGCATCCATATCGCACATCGCCAACCTGACCGTGGTCACAAAGACCAAGAAAGACGCTTGTGCGTGGAAGTGCGTACTCGAGATACTTCATTCGAAGCCATGATCTCATGGATTCCATAGAGCTATATACGTTGACGGAGAAATGGTGTCCACCCCAAAAGGGTCGAGCGCGGATCCCAAACCGTGCGCTGGGAACGATGGGACAACCGTTACGGTGTGTGTGAATGTGTTAGTGGTAGTCTGCTTGGCACTCACATGCACGTATGCAGGTTGAGAACTTGTTCTACAACGTACCTGCCCGCCTATCTGCGCTCCGGAGCTCCTCTGAGGAATACGCGCGCATCTTGGATGTCGTCACCAAATACGCCATCCACAATGCTGGCGTTTCGTTTCTTTGCAAAAAGGTGCGTAGTCTATCTCGTAAATCTGTACCCAGGGCCATCAATCGCGTATTCCACAAGGTTGGCACTTCGACTCCGGATCTATCCACCCCGGCTTCTACGACCAAGCAGGCAGTCCGCTTGTTATACGGTCAGGGCGTAGCCAAGGACTTACTCAGTGTCGAGGTTTCCCCTCCAAAAGCCAAAAAAAGAAAGCGCGATGCAGACGACAGTGGACCAGGAACGGGCAAGCCTAAGGAAGATGGGAGCTGGATAGCTCAAGCGCACTTTACCAACGCAAACTATCACTCCAAAAAAACGGTCTTTTTGTTGTTCATAAACAGTAAGGATTTCCTCGATCGTCGTGCCTCCTGTCGTCTGAGACATTTGTAGATCGTCTGGTAGAGTCGTCGCGAATCAAGAAGGCCATAGAAGCATGCTACACCGGCGTTCTTCCAAAAGGCACTTCGCCATTTGTATACCTCAGGTAAAGTTCCTCTTCTGCGTTGTTTTCAGCAAAGCCAACGAAGGTTTCCTCAGCATACAGCTCGACCCCACGACAGTCGATGTCAACGTCCATCCTACCAAACGCGAGGTCCACTTTTTGGAAGAAGAGGGGATCACCGAGTCTATAGCAGATGCTATCCAGGCCAAGCTCGCCCAGTCCGGGGAGCGGACGTTTGAATACCAGGTTGGTGCATACTTACTCTCCTACCTCGCCATTGAACTAATCTCTCCGTCTAGACTCTGCTCACTGGAGGCGTCGCTTCCGCAGACACCGGCAAAGGAAAGGAGAAAGCGCACGAAAACAGCGCAGGGAGCGATACCGCGTCATCTACTCCCCCACCGGGTCCCCCTGCCGTCGCCAAGAAAATCCTCTCACAGCACAAAGTCCGTACGTCTGGTGCGGACCGAACGCTCGACTCGATGTTTCTCCCAACTCCGACGCAATCTGGGGATCATGGTAACCCCTCTGCGCGTCGGGGCACGGAGGTCGTGAAGGAAAGGAGAAAGACTAGGGAGATTCAGCAATCTACTTGCTATTTGACAAGCGTAACGACCTTAAGGGATAATGTCAAAAAGGGGAAGCACATGGGTGCGCAGGCGTCTCGCTGTGGTATCATGGGGTTGTGACTGACATATCCAACGCAGAATTGACGGAAATCCTTCAAAAACACGTCTTTGTCGGCGTCGTAGATCTCGTCCGCGAGCTCAGTGTTGTACAAGTCTCTACAAAGTTGTATCTGGTCAACCACGGAGCATTGACGTAGGTTTTCCTTGTTTTTGACGAGATCTATCTGTGGGAATCTATTGACTACCATTGATCAGGGAAGAGCTGTTTTACCAGCTTGGCCTGCGTCAGTTCGGCAATTTCGCAAGGCTGAAACTGGATCCGCCTGCACCGCTGTCTCCACTGATAAAGTTGGCAGTTGACGCGGAGAAGGATACGGACCTTAGCAAGCTAACGAAACCACAGATCGTCGATGTCAGTACTTCACCTCCCCCTGTTTGTTTCTTAACTTACCACTGATCACACAGTCAATCACGCAAATCCTTATCTCCCGAAAAGATATGTTAAGAGAGTACTTCTCATTGGGCATCACCATGGAAGGAATGGTTGACAGCTTGCCTCTGCTGATCCACGACTTCACTCCAAACCTGGATAAGCTCCCACTGTTTCTGATGCGGCTTGGGCCACAGGTGAGCCCCACCACTTCTTCAGGCCGGATGCCCAGCTGATGGAATGGTGCCCAAGATCAACTGGAACAGTGAGCGAGAGTGCTTCGATTCGTTTCTGCGGGAGCTCGCGTGTTTTTACGTGCCTGGTCCGGGTCCGCTGGCCACTGTTTCCTCGGTTGCTGTTGAGCACGACGAAGACGACGAAAGGATTGAAAAAGACAAAGACGGCCTTCCTGCCAGCGCCAGCTCGCAGCAGGAAGCCTCAGAGAAGTGGCAGATCGAGCACGTTCTCTTTCCGGCAATGAAACGCTACCTAACTGCTCCTAAATCTCTCCTGACGCGGGACGTTGTGCAAATTGCGAGCCTACCGGATTTGTACCGCGTGTTTGAGCGGTGCTGAGGAAGGAGTTAAACGTCTTTTTCTTATTCATGAATCTATAATTTACATTAAACACTCCTCGGAATAATGCTAGGCTGTCTATTCTTGATATGCAAAGAAGGGAGGTGATCGAGACAATCGAGGACTTGAGACATGAAATGACGTGAGTACGTGGTCGCTCGGGTGGCAGACGGTGGCAGACAGCAAGAGAGAAAAAGACAAAGACTGATGCGATGAGAATACTCTAACGAAACGATGCAAAGCGACGAGAAACAATGATGACGTGATGTGGACGATAAAAAAAATTGATGGTCAAAGAGAGAACCGAAACAGACAATTGAAGTGAAATCGTTCGTGTCGTCAGGAGTAGTGTAATGGGAATGCAACGTGCCTGCGCGTTCTATTTGAAGTTAGTTCAGGTCGGGCATTCGTAAAACGTGTGTGACGCACAAATGGAAGGTGTGTAAAGTTGTTGCTTCATCTTAACCCATTCGTGCCTCGGATAGCAACGCCGCGGGCGCGGGCGAGTCATAAACGAACGCGTCCGAATCCGAGCTATAATCGCTCTCGTCATCAGACCTGTCGTCTCCAAAGGCAGTCACGCTGTCGACGCGGAACACGTCAATAAACGGCGTTTGCGGAATGTCGTTCGAGGGTTCCGTGGACTTTGCCAAGATGGCGGCGACTCGGGCCTCGAGTTGTTGACTGGGTAATGATAACGATGGCACAGCCTCTGCAGACGGGGTATCCCCTTGGAAGAATGAACTGAGTTCGTGAAGATTCCGGACTAGGCCGCCCAGGTCATCTTCTGATGGAGCTGGCGACGCCAGACGCTCCATATCATCGGGTTCGAAATGTATTTGCGACGGTCGTGAAGGGACTTTGCACGTCTCGAAAACCGCCATTATATTCGTGCGACAGATTTGTTGAGAGCGTTCAGGCCGAGCGACGCACCACCCAGACTCCTCGGGGATACCGAATACGTCGGTCACAGGTTCGACATCCTTGACCAAGAACTTCATTTGGAGGCTCATCCTTAGAACCTGCTTGGCCGGTGGGCCGCCCGAGATGGTCATAGGCTCTTCCAACACTTCTAAAGCCGCGGGAGCCAAGTCGGTCTCCAGTAAGCGAAGTAACGGCATTAGTAGTTCAGAACCCAGGAGCTCCACCGGATTTCTCGTCTCCCTTTGCTGGAATAAGACCTTCAGGATTTGCAACGCCGATACTCGCAGCCACTTTTCCGAGTTAAGCACAAGGCCGACAAGTAAGGTAACAACCTCTGTCCAGTCCTCCTCGCCATAGTGTTCTCGGAGACTAGCCACAGATTGCCGAAGGAAGTCCTCCTTGGTACGAAACCGTCTCTTGATGAATGAGGCCATGATACGACTGATGCTAGTTCGCCTTTCTTCATCTGCCAAGGAACCCACGTCCTGAGCAAAATCTTGCAACGCAGGGTCTATCGTCTCTTCAGTCATGGATCGATAGCACCATGGCAACGCAACCGTGTAAAGGTCGCGAACGCGACCGCGGGTCGGATCGGCGATGTTGCCATCTTTGACTTTTGCAAGCGTTTGCAACATCTTGAAAGTTGCGTTGCTCGTCACGGAAGAGCGCAGGCCAATAAGTAAGGGCGGCTGGAGGGAACTCGTACCCATCCACTCGGCTGGACGTTGGGAGATCAGAGTATTAATTGTGTGTTCGTCGTCCAGGTCCAGATGTCCCAACACCGACTCCAAGAAAGCGATAGCTTGAAGAAATTCAGCTTCGACCGTAGTTGACAGGCATGCGTGGGCACACCAAAACATTTGCGGCAGAAGAGATGCGTCGAGAAAGTCGCATGAACCCAGTACTTTCAGGGTACGGATCAATTCGTTGCTGAAGGATCTTATGTTCTCCTCGGGGGCGGAGATTGTATTTGACAGTCGCGCCAATAACAGTGCCAAATCGCTTGATGTTGTGCTAGGGAGCAGTGCCCTGAAGATCTGCAGGGAGCGAAAAGCTATGGCCCGAATGGAGCACGCAGTTCCCCACAGGAGTGCCAACGAGCCCCAACGTTCAGCTAGCTTGGGGTGGAGCGGGATAAGGAGCGTAAGAACCCGCGAACACATTCTTTGCATCTTGGGTTCCACTTGGCTACTGCTGTCTTCTTCTTTCCAAAGAGCGTCATCCAACTCTTGTTCAAGTTCCGTTACGAGGGATGTTAGAAGAGATCGGCTAGGATAGTTCAAACGATCGGGAAGTTCATCGTATCCAGGTAGCCAAGAGCGTAGTAATTGGATCAGCATCCTCTTCGCCGAATCTCGCACGAAAGGTACTCGATGGTCCAAATGAGTGAAAATGGCGTGCAACAGTGTCGGTAATTCCTCTTGAAATTCCCAACTACGTTCTAGGGCAACATCGGAAAGGAATAGTAGCGCAAACTGGCCAGCACCCAACGATTGTCGAGGTTGCTCCGAGAAAAGTGCGTCTAGCTCGGACCATAATTCGATATCGCTTTGGTCTGGAAAGGCCAACTTGTGTTCGATGCTGGGTAGCATGCGGGCCGGATCTATGACGCTGCA
The DNA here is from genome assembly GCA_021525025.1 of Lactarius hengduanensis. Classification (NCBI taxonomy): domain Eukaryota; kingdom Fungi; phylum Basidiomycota; class Agaricomycetes; order Russulales; family Russulaceae; genus Lactarius; species Lactarius hengduanensis. The sequence continues at coordinate 9,756 of JAKELI010001223.1, forward strand.
CAAATCCTTCATGGCACTGCGCCCGATAACGGAGTGAGATAGGCAAGCCACAATCTTCGTTGCACACCGAATGTAAGCGACGCTGCCAACCTTCTGTGACTGTTCCAGTAGGAAACGGACAGTAGCATGGCCATTCGACTGATATGGGGCGTCTACCAGGCGCGTCCAGAGTACTTCGACTTGTTCGGGAAAACTGTCCGCGTAACGTAAAGTGAGGGACATTAGGTGTAACAGTGTCATCCGCCCTTCATGGGAAAGGTTCGACTTGTCCACCATAAGGTTGACGTTCGGACTCCAGTATTCCAGACTCTGGAGCAGCGTCAACGGACTCGCAGAAACGCTGAACACGCGAGGTAGCCATTTTGCAAAGGACGAAAGGACACTCATGCGTCATCAGGGGTTCGCCAGCGAGGACGTCAGATATGAGGCGATGGGCACGCAAGTACGTGCTTGGCGTAGAGCTCCCCACAGTGGCCTCA
>JAKELI010001224.1:0-10214 GCA_021525025.1 Lactarius hengduanensis
TACGACGATCCAAGTGGTTCTTATTCGGTCTCGGCATTCTCACGTGTATGCTGCGGCCTTCGTTTGAGACACTAAGTTTTCGTTTTGTATTCACTACGTTTTCTACTGACTCAATTGTCCTTTTTTTCGGCCTTAACATAAGGCCCTGACCGCTCAACAAAGCCACCTGACGAGGCGACCACGACCGTGCCGGCGGTCTGTGTTGACTCATGACATACCCACGACGACAACGAGGCGACGGCGATGACAGGGCAGTCACGACGACGACGACGACACGTGAATATGACAACGATCACGCCGACGAGGCGACCCCTTCGACCCCTTCGACAAGCGATCACAACGACCATGGCGGCCAGGCGACCACGACGAGGCAACTACGACGACGACGACGACGGGGGTTACCTGTGGTAATCCCTGGCTTCACCTTTCCCTCATTATTATTCGGTCTCGGCATTCAAGTGTATGCTGCAGCTTCTGAGACGCTAAGTTTTTGTTCTTATATTCACTACGTTTTCTACCGACTTAATTGTCGTACTTGTTTATTGGCCTTAGCATAGGGCCCTGACCGTTCAACACAGCCACATGACGACGCGGCGACGACGACTGTGACGACAGGGCAATCACGACGACATCGACCGTGACTGCCGACCGCAACAACGACATGTCAACGATCACGCCGACGAGGCCGCCTCTTCGACTCCTTCGACGAGGTGACCGCAACGACCACGGCGACTACAACGGCAGCGGGGTACGATTACAACCACACCGACTGCGGAGGATGCGGAGGCGGCGGAGGCCTTGTCCGCTGCAGCTGCAGAGGCAATGACAACGCAACGCGACAGCGATGAGGCCTTACAATGACCATAGGGCAGCGACGTACACGGTTATTAGTACTAGTGGTATCTGTTTGTATCTGAGATAGTAAATACTCGATTGTCACCGCATGAAATGGGCCAATGGCCTCAAGAATGGCCTCTATACCCCTGCGGGTACGGGTAACCCGCCAAACCCGCAAGTACTCACCAAACCCGTGAATACCCGTACCCGTATGCGCGGGTACCCGTACCCGTGGTCGCGGGTACGGGTTTTGACGGGTACGGGTACGGGTAAGGCCGAAGTGACACGGGGGTTACCCGTGGTAATCCCTAACCCCGAGGAACCTACAACCTACTGGCTCCTCGCCGAAGACGGGCAGCGCCTCAACGGCGTCCCCTACACCGAGGCCGAAGTGCATAGGCTTCGCAGCCTTATCCGAGAGCGTGCGGATCCCACACCTGGACCTCTCCCAGTACGAGTCGAGTACCGGATCGAGGTCGGTGTGATCTCCGGCAACGCGTCAATGGCAAGAGTGGCTGGCGACGCAGAAGGTGCTCAAGTGGGAGGACTGGATGACGGCGAGGGAGTGGCAGACGACCGCACAGGAGTGGAGGCGGGAGCAGTTGCAGAGGGCGGCCGCTCGGCGGGAAGATGTCCTCCGCCGACGCCGGTTATTCACCGCGACGCTGAAAGGGAGGTGTACGAAGAAGTCGAGAGGGACTTAGCGGAGTGGTACCCAGCTACGCACCCCTCCATTATCACAGCCACCGACACTGACGACCCCCGTGAAACGCCCTACACGTGCGACACCACAGGCAATCCCATATATCGACGACGCCCCCCTCTATCCACTTACGCGCCTGCGCACTATCGCCGGGCATTCTCGCTTCCCCCCGCACGGTTACAAGTCAAACCGCGGGGACGACTTCATACACTACCCCGTCAACGACGGCTGGGGGCTCGTCAAGCAGGCGGCGTTCATGCAGGTGGTCATGAACCCCAACCCGCTCGTCCTCGCCCTCACTGACGACAGCGACAAGGTGTTCAGCAAGCCACTGTACGCTGCCCCGCACGTCCGCATCACCGGCAAACCCCACTACACCCCCGAGGAGCTTTACGACCTCGTAGGGGGTCACAGCAACCAGCACCGCCTCGACCGAGCCATCAACCAGTTGAAGGATGTGGGGCTAAAAGCTGAGTTGCACCGTTACCAAGCCTACAAGCATGAGGCTGAGCAGATGGAGCAGCGCATTCACGCGCTCGCGGCGGCTAGTGTTTTAAAGTCCGGTCCGGTCCGGTTTTTTTACCTAATTTGGGTAAGACCGGGACCGCAACCGGTCCATGATTTCTCGGCCCAACCAAAAAACCGGACCGGACCGTGTAAGACCGGTCTATGTCGGTTGGGTTGCGGTCTGTGGACCGGTCTTAACCGGTCTCTTCGACAACCGGTCTACAGCCGGTCTTCAACCGGTCTTTGGCCAGTCTACAACCGGTCTACACTGGTCTACATTGACTCTACAACAAGAATAATCCCATATATTTCTTCTATAGCTACAAGATTACATTCAAGTTCTATCTATCTATCTCAACCGTGTCATAGCGCCATACCGCCGTGGCGCTGTCTGAGCGTGACGGCGCCGCGTCGGAGTCGCAGCGCCAGGACGCCGTGTCGGAGTCGCAGCGTCAGGGCGCCGTGTCGCTGCGGCGCCGAATCGGTGTCGTGTCGTGTCGCAGTGCCAGGGCGCCGTGTCCGTGTCGTGGCGTGACGGCGCCGTGTCGTGTCGCAGCGCCAGGGCGCCGTGTTGCTGCGGCGCCGCGTCAGTGTCGTGGCGTGACAGCGCCGTGTCCGTGTCGCAGCGTCCAGACGCCATGTTGCTGCGGCGCCGCGTCGGTGTCGTGGCATGACGGTGCCGCAGCGCCAGGGCGCCGTGTTGCTGCGGCGCCGCGTCGGTGTCGTGGCGTGACGGTGCCGTGTCCGAGTCGAAGCACCAGGGCGCAGCGTCAATACGCCGCGTCGGTGTCGTGGCGTGTCGGTGTCGCAGCGTCAAGGCGCCGCGTCGGTGTCGAAGCACCAGGGCGCGGCGCGGGGTCTGTGTCGCAGCGTCAAGACGCCGTGTTGCTGCGGCGCCGCGTCGCTGTCGTGGCGTGACGATGCCGTGTCGGTGTCGAAGCCCCAGGGCGCGGCACGGGGTCGGTGTCGCAGCGTCAAGACGCCGAGACGCTGCGGCGCGGCGTCGGTATCGAGGCGTGACGGCGTCGTGAATGTTTTAAAACCTAGAGAAAAAAAAAACATTGTAGTTAGTTTAAGTAAAAGGATAGGGAAAAAAAGGACTTAGCTTGTTTGAGGGTCAATACAACGAAGTCGACGAGTGCCATGGTGTGACATGGTGGTTGTTTGGTCAGTGTTGACATGCTGACACGCGTCGCAGCCGGTCCGGTGATCTGGATGCCCGCAAAAACCCGCGAACCCGTGATGGGTGTCCATTGAAACTCAGCAACTGTCAAAGACCAGTTGCAACCGGTTGCAACTGGTCTTTTGGCAGTCTGTTGATGAATTGAATTGTCGATAGACTGCAACTGGACCACGCTGGAACTACATGCAACTGCAACTGAAAGTCCAGTTGCAATCAGTTGGGTCCAGTTGGGTCCATGGTCTTTTTTCAGTCCATAGGACAGGACTTCGAAACACTAAAGATGATACACGTATACTCCTGCATCAGAGTACGTCCGCGTGAAGCCTAGGTCAACCAGGACCCCATGGAACTGCACATTCCATGCGCGGGAAGCTTGTTTAAGGCCATAAAGGGCCTTTTGTAACCGGCACACAAGGTGCTCGGAGCCAGCTGTGACGAAACCGACTGGTTGCTCCATATAAATTTCTTCCTCCAGTTCCCCATGAAGAAACGCCGACTTGACGTCCATCTGGTGAATATGCCAGTCTTCAAGCGTAGCTAACGCAAGAAGGAGTCGCAGGGACTCAAAGCGGGCAACTGGGGAGAAAGTTTCGTCAAAGTCCACCCCCTCTAGTTGGATGAACCCTTTTGCCACTAGCCTAGCACGATAACGGCCATCGGCCTTCTTTTTAAACACCCACTTGCACTTGACCACCTTCCTTCCCTCAGGGAGGGGTTCAAGCCTCCAGACCGCAAGCTTGTCGAGAGCGTCCAGTTTATACTGGCACACTTCAAGCCAATCGACAGCTTGGTCAGACTCCATGGCCTGCTTGTACGTCTGAGGTTCCCTGTAACCGGGTACCTCGGCGATATTGAGCAAGTCCATCATTCCCAGCCTGCTGCTCCCCTGCACGAATTCATCGTTGTCCTCTGTGTAGTAGCGAGGATTCGTGAATCGTACACGAGTGCTCCGCCTTGGACGATTAGGCGAGGGTACCTGAGTGTTCCTTGGAGATCTAGGGGTTTCCCTAGGAGGAGACACTTCCCTATTGAAATTAGGGGCAGGTATAGGCACTGAACGTGCTCGAAAGCGCGTGCGTGAGTAAACTGTGGGCAGAGGGTGGTTAAGGAAAAAGGAGGGGAAGAGAAGCAGCCAGAAAAGATGGGGAAGGTTAGCAAGAGTTGTCCTTCGAGTGCCCGCGTTTGGGCCTGACTTCCGGGACAATCACACTAAGAGTTTAAGGGGGAAGAATGGCGACCAGGGCGCTTAGTATATTCAGCACAGAGTAAAAGATTATATACAAAGGGATCCTCTAGCTAGGAGAAGCAAAAGGAAAAGAACATAAGGAAACACGAGAAAGGCCACGTGGCCGAGGCAATCGAACGCGTGAAACGAAATCAAATGGTTTCAGGCTCAGCCCGAAGGCTGGCCTTACAGCACGGAGACTACCGGCGGCCTGGTGGAGCGAGTACGACGTGTAGGGGCAGGATTTGTAGGAGGAGGCGCATGGGAAGGGGGGGTCAGATAGATTGTCTGGTCTGCAGGTGCAGGTGTGATGTTGGGGGGTGTGCTAGGCTGTTGTTGTACTACAGGTGCCGCGGGAGGTAGTATAAAGACCAGGGTAGTCTGAGGCACCGTAGGGGCAACAGCTGGTGTAGGCTGACTAGGCACTACAAAGACTATCTCACCGCCAGAAGCTCCACTTTCGTGGTTAGCTGACACGGGAGAGGAGGAGTGTGGAGAGTGACAAGTCAAGTCACTCAGGGATGGGAAGGTGGCTTCATCAAATGTAACATCTCGTGAAGAGATGAAGCACTGGCTATGTCTATCCCAGAGTTTGTAACCCTTGGAGAGGGGTTCATAGCCCACAAACACAGCTTCCTTTGACTTAGGATCTAGTTTGCGCCGGTTGTGTTCGGGTACATGATAGTAGGCTTTGCAGCCAAATACTCTAAAGTAAGAGACATCTGGGACTGTACCATCCCAGAGCTCCAGCGGAGTTTTCCACTGATTAGAACGAGTGGGAGTGCGGTTATATATTTGCACAGCAGTTTGGACTGCTTGTTCCCAGAAGCCAAGGCTAAGGCCCACATGATGAAGCATGCTGGTGCCTTTTTCCATAACCGTACAGTTAAAACGCTCGGCTCTCCCATTCTGTTGTGGAGAATGAGGCATTGTAAGAGTATGCTCAATTCCTGCTTCTAGAAGGATGTGCTTTAAGTCATTGTTGACATACTCGCCACCACGGTCCGAATGTAAGGTTTTGATGGGCTTATTTAGTTGTTTTTCAGCCCATGCCTTATAGTGTAGGAAGGCGTCCTTAAACTGGTCCTTTGATTTCATAAAGACGACAACTGCAGCTTTCGAGAAGTCGTCTATGAACGTGGCGAAATATCTGTTGCCCTGAATAGAGTTACTCTGCATAGGGCCAACAAGGTCACTGTGAATGACTTCAAGGGGTTCTTGTGCACGCTTCATAGAAGGTGGAAATGGTAGACGGGTAGATTTGCTGGCTTCACAGCCATGGCAAAGCCCATCTTCCACAGGAGAATTGTTAATGTTGAGACCCTTTACAGAGTCTTGAGCATATCTTTTGAGCGCGTCTTTGGACATATGTCCCATGTGCTGATGCCAGACATCAAGGCTAGCAGATGCAGGTGCTCGGACTGAATTCATGTGATGTCCGTCTAGCCAATATAGGCCAGAAGCCTTGTGTCCTTCCGCAATGGTTTCCCCCATTGAATCTGATAGCGAAAGAGGTGGAATCAAAGCTGATGATGGCGCCTTTTTTAGTTAGGGCAGGCGTGGATAGTATATGCGAGTGCGTATTGGGGAGATGGTGCACATTTGATATTTTGAGGTCATAACCTCTGTTGGTGTGGATTGTAATAGAACCTGTGCCAACACTCTTGAGCAGAGAGTTGTCTCCAAGAAGAACTTCTACTCCTTCATGAGGTGTATAGGAGTCGTAGTCTTCAAGGTAGGGCATAACATGGGTAACCCATGGGTGACATGACCTCTACCCGCACCCACACCCACCAGAAACCCGTACCCGGGCTCACGGGTATGGGTTCCGGTGGACACGGGTATGGGTTCCGGCGGGTCGCGCGGGGACCGGAACCCGCGCGGGTCAGCACTGCGGGTCAGCGTGATAACCTCAACGCGAATGCTGCGCGACACGTCGTGAGCTCGGAATTTGGCATTTAATATTTGTACTAGTACTACGTCTACTCAAATACATCGTCCCTTCTGTAATCTACAAAAACCCGCTGCATCGTCATTGTCCCCCACTGTCGTCGCATCGCCACCGTCGTTTGTTGCATCGTCGTCGTGGTCGACGTTCGTTGCCTTGTCGTCGCCCTTCATCCTGTCGTCGTGTCGAGTCGCTCGGAGTTGTATGCTGATCGTCGTGGAATCGTCGCCGCTGCATCGCCGTTGATCCTGCCGATGGTGTCGTAGCCTTGGTCATAGCTGTTGTTGGGGTGCCGCCGCCGTCGTGTTTGGGACTTGTGTTGGTACGCCGCTGGCGGTTGGTGGCTAGTTCGGCTGGGGGCTGGTGCGTCGGCGAAGTCTTGTCGCTGTTGGGTTGTCATGGTCAGCAGCGCATGTGGCGCTGGTTGATGCTGTCGTGGTGCAGGCCATACAGTGAAAGCATGCGTTCCCAATTCTGGTTCTAGCCGGTGATTGCCGGTTTTGTTCTATTTACCTTGCTTAGTCACCTTATCATCGTCCATGCCGCGGCCATCATCATTACTACAGTACTGCTAAGTTATCGCTTTCGGGTGAGTTCTTATGTCCTGCTGACATCCATCTGCAGGTGTACACACCTCAACCAGAGAAGATGGCATCACCCCCACCGCCGTCCCCACCGTTTCGCGTGCACAGTCAACGACGTCCACAAGGTCCACAAGTCCACGACGAGTCGATAACCAACCGCAACTGCCGCGCCAAGGCCCCCGCCATCGACGACAGCAAGACGATGTCGATGACAACGACAACGACAACGACGATGTCAACGGGGACTCAGACAGCGTGACACGACAACAACGCGACACGCCGACACCACGATACACTGACACCACGATACACCGACACCACGACACACCGACACCATGACACACCGACACCATGACTCGGACGCGACGGCGGGCTCCGAGTCCGCGACGGGCATTCTCATGAGTAGTAGTAGTTAGTAGTAGTAGCTAGTATATGTACAAATGTATGTCTAAGTCTAGTAATAAAGTCGTTGTTTACTCGAAAAACCCGCCAAACCTGTCGTATGGGTACGGGTTCTCAACGGGTACCGAAATCGTACCCACACCCATACCCGGCATAGCGGGTACCCGCGTACCCGCGCGGGTTTACAAACCCATGTTATGCACTACCCTTGATAATTATGTCCTGGAGAGTGAGGAATTCTGTCACTCCCTAGACATGTACCATTAACAAATGAAGAACAGAATAATAGCAGCATTCTCACCCGGAAGTCCATCACTCCCTAGAGATGCACCATTAACATATGAAAAACAGAATAATAGCAGCATTACTCACCGGGAATTCCGTCACTCCCTAGACATGTACCATTAACATATGAACAACATAATAATAGCAGCATTACTCACCAGGATCACTTTGCTCCCCAGGCTCATGAAAGGGAGGAGGTCAGATGATTCATCACTGCTTGATGATTTGCTTGAAGGTTCAGTCGTCTCACGCTCTCCATCGGAGGTCCGATTATGAGGAGGATCAGCATCAGATGAGTCGGATGAACGCTCATCGGTGCTGCTACTCGCTGGATTGGAGTCCCCAAAATTGCTAAGGTTGAAGGACTCTTGATCAGATGCATTTGATTGCTGTGCTCTAGCACGTCGGAGATGTCGCTTATGCCGATGAGGATGTTCTACATCTCGGAAGAGGGGGGAGGTTGGAACCCACATCAGGGGACCAATGCCTTGGTCTTGTCTCTCCTTCCAATGGCACAGAAGGCGGAAGATCTCTCCAATCTGGATCTTGGATGGGTCCTTCCACACAAAGTCTTTCGGAATACATTCGTCAAGGATCCAGGAGGATGGGTCCTTGACCAATACTCCCCATGGAATGGTCTGCTTCTTATTTCTGGTGACAAACCCTAATTCATATGTGTTATATCCTGCTGCACATGTATTGAAAGAATGGCTCACGGATATGTTCAGTACAATACTCCCTGAGCAATGACTGAACAGCTTTGGCCTTATATCCATCAACATGGTAACCTTTGGAAGTTTGGGACATCGATCTTTATCAAATACAATGTGAATTGGGATGTTTAAAGTCCTGGAGCGGTCCTTCTTCGGAGGTGGTTCCTGCACAGTGTCTGAAATATTCATTGATGATATGTGATCACCATAGATGAAAGGGTGGTCATACCTTTTGCAAAGCACTTCTTCCCGAATTCAATCCACTGCTCCCAGAGCGCAGCACTCTTCCAGTCTGGGCAGTACTTCCGAAAGTCCTTTCCATCCTCCAATACACTGCTCACATCATTACTGAAATTGGTTGCACCAATAATCAGAGGACATATAGTAAGGGATGTGTGTATATTTGATTACTTACAAGCCTATCTTAAGGTTGTTGTCTTCACTCTCATATGCTGTGAGGACAATGGAGCGGATTCCGCATGTCTTATAGAGCTGACTTTGAAAGTCCTCGATGATCCGCTCACGCATAGAGGATGCCATTCTATAGAGGAGATATGTAAGGAATTGAGGAATCGATTGATACATGATACGAATACTGGAATACCTCGATTGAACATCCTTTGGTGGTGTCTCTTCCGACCATTCCTTAGCAGCCTTTACATAATCCTCTTGAACCTCAGGAGATAGCTCGGTCCACAAGGTAGTTGTTGCGTCTTGAAGGGCTCCCAGGAATGCAGGATCTCCCGGTTCTATCCCGAAGGTCTCCTTTGCATGCTTCAAGACCTCATCTCGGTTCAGATGATAGAATGCATTGCGGGCGGACCATTTGCGGGTGAATTTGATGTATTGACGCCTAGGGCGGGCATAATGGTTATAAAACCATTTCTGAATTTTCTGGAATGCGGAATAAGGGATGTCATTATGTCTGCATACCCAAGACACACCTTGCTTGCATCCTTCTTGTCAAAGGGTGTATTAACCGGGCGGAGATGATATACTTCGCCATGGCCTTCTCAACAATCCTAGTCCGATCATCTGTATCGGCCTCTTGAAACTCTTGAAGATATTCCTGTAAAACATCTCTGTCTTGAGGGGTGATAGAAAAGCCCGACTTAACAGGCTGTTCCCTGTCGCTCTCTGGCTGTGCAGAATCTCTGCTATGATCAGAGGAGCTCAGGAGTCATTCTGCATAATGGAAGGGGATAGAATCGATAGATATAAAAGATGAGACGGTTGAGCAGATGCCAGTGGATGTAAGTATATATTAGTTCAGTGGTTAAATACATACCCATATGGGCATCACCTTTGAACGTAGATAATTCATTATCTCACCATACCAGAGCCTTCCGATAATCAAACATGTAGTGAGGACACAACATGTTTGAGTAGAGTGTCACATCTGACTGGTAGAATGTGCATGCAACGATGGGTGATACTCCGACACAAACTGCGATTTCACAAATGCTTCACATTAGATTGGGAAACATCATATGTTCTTGGTCAAACGGAATAATGTGTGATACACGAAAAGCGGAGCTCCTGCATACTCAGCTAAGTCATGAGGCCATATGTGCACGAAGGATACAATCAATAGAACCTAATTGATGTGTCCTCAAATAATAGTGAATCAGACTATGCTTCCCATATTGGGTGTGACATATCCTGTAGGCATGTCAACATACATGGTGACGGTTTTGATTCGATGATGGCAGATATCCTGATATTGCCATCCGTCTATAATGGTATTCACATACACGCAGGATAGGGGCGGACCTTCCAGCAATACATGTTGGGTGACACAGATGGATGCTAAAAACATTGTCAGAC
>JAKELI010001225.1:0-10198 GCA_021525025.1 Lactarius hengduanensis
CTCCGGGATCGAAAACGATGAGGTCGTTGGGCTTGCGAACGTCTTCGTGTGCCGAGAGTAGTCTTGAAACTTGAACGCTTGAACTTGAAGACTGGCCTCCGGGGTCGAATACGAGGCGTGGGGCGCGGGGCATGTACTGTCCGAGTCGAAGTCGATGCGCGGGAATGTTGCGTGACTTGGATGTCTTGAGGGTGCCGATCCGATTGTTGCCGATGTCTTCATACTTGCTCCAAAACTTGCGCGTGTGGGTGAGAAGAGTCGCCAAAATGTCGAGGAGAGTCGAAACAAGGACTGCTATCGTGACGAGAGCGAAGTCGCAGTGAGTGAGGCTGGAGGGTAGAAGCGAGGTCGTGGGGTGTGGGAGACAGGGCACGAGCGTCGACGGAGCTTCGCAAACCGGCGAAGGTTCTTGCCATTCGAGTTGAGGGGTTGACAAGGCAAGGGCGGGCGCGACTTCGAGAGCGGAAGAATCCGAGCCGACTGTCTGGAGTCCGGGAGGTCGTTGTGGTAGCGTCGGGGGGCACTGGATGGGTTCGAGTGGCGCGAGGAGGACAGATTCGCATGGCGACGACCAAGACGGCTCTGGCTGACTCAGCGGGACGATATCGACAGCGGGCGAAGGGGTAGAATCGAGCTCAAAGCGCTGCAGCGGAACCGGTGTCGAAATCTCCAACAAGGGCGAAACCTCGACAGACAAAGGCGAAGGGTGGGACGCAAGTGAACAGTCAGGAGGGGTCGATAACGAGCACAGGAGCGAGTCAACTTGAAGTTTCGCGATCAAAGTCTCCGATAGCGTTGTTGGTGATAGTCCGGGAGGCAGAGGTGTCGAAGAAGCCAGAGACGCGAACTGTGAGGTCGGAAGCGGAGACGAGAGCTCAGGAACGTCATCAGAAAGCTCGGGGGCAAGCGAGGGAGCAGATAGAAGAGCAGGTGACGATGGGGTGGACGCAAACTCGGGCTCGGGGTGATCTTCCGTTGCCAAACGCGCAGGAGGGGACAAGAACGTGGACGAAATAGAAGGCGGAGAAGGGAGCGTGGACGACAAGGTGGGTGCGTACTCGGGCTGATCGACCGTCGCCGAGGGCAGGTGCTCGAAATCAGACGTCGGCATGGAAAACGGTGCAGGCGTGGTCGAAGGCGAGGGGAACGTGGACAAGATCTCGGGGTTTTCGTCGGTAGCCGAATGAACGTGCGAGGGAGTGATTGTCATTGTAGGAATGGAAGGGAGCAACGTGGGCGCGGGCTCGGGCTCAGACTGATCTTCCGTCGCCGAGGGTAGGCACTGAAAACCGGACGAAATCGAAGGCGTGGTCGACACGGGCATGATCGAAGATAAGGGGAGTATAGACGAGATCTCGGGGACGTCAGCAGCAGCCGAGGGTGCGAGCGAATGAGTATGGAACGGGGTTGGAGAGGCCGAGGGTAGCAACGTGGACGTGATGATCGGAGACGTCGGCGCGGGAATGAGGTCGTTGTCAGTAGCCGAATGCACAAGTGATGGATTATGAGACGGAGGGGAAGCCGAGGGGAGCAACGTGGTCGAAAACGTGTGTGCGGGCTCGGGCTGATCGAGTGTCACCGAAGGCGCTTGCGTGTACTGAGATTCCGAAACCGAGAGCGAAGATGAAGAGGTGTATGGCGTCGAGTGAGAAGACAAGGGGAGCTCGTCGGGGGTCGTCGTTGTCTCAGGGTTCGAGGCGATAGCGCGCGTCACTTCTCGGAGACCGTACGTGTCTCGCGATCCATGCCTGGCGACTGGCTGTTCGCGTCTTGCATTCGAGGGTTCGAACTGATATTCTGACGACCAGGAGGGAACTTGAAGGGAGACACCGTCGTACGCAAACGCTGCCCTCGCGCAACCGAGCACGTCTTCGAAATGGAAGGGGATACCAAGAGGTTGGAGGGGACGCTTGCCGAGAAGACGGGGCCGGAGGACTTCGCGATCCTCGGGGTGGAATCCACACAAAAACGCAACGTCGCGTTCTTCTTTCGACAGGTGGCCCGAGTGTACCAGGGGTTCGCCGAGACAAAGAAACTGCCTGTAGTACCGTGGCACGTCGTCCGCGCAGTTCATTCGTGCTCTGGAGGAGTCTTGGACATAATTCAGTAATCTTTGCCTCATAACCTGGGGACGTGGGGTGATACTGCCGAAGATATTGATGAGGGACTGTCGAAGGAGGGGCCAGTTGCGTGAACGAAATCCATTAAAAGACCTACAGAGCTCGCGGATCGATGGGTCAAAGTAGCGAATAATTGCGTCAACTCGCTGCGGGTCTGTCAGCGCACAGTCATACGCTAGGCCTTCGAATTCCTCCAAGAAGTCCTCAAACATATTGTTGCGGCCCGAGTAGTATGGAGCATACTCTGAACGAGGTGATGGCATGGCTGCCGGTCCGATGCGCGGCGTGTATGGGTCGTCGTCTTCGTCGTCGTAATACATCCCGGTGGCGTGCGTGCGATGGTCGGCGAAAAGACAGATGAAATGGGCGTTGCGGATGCGAAGTCGGGGCTGGTAGCAAGATCGGTGGACGAGCGTGTGAGTTCGGAGATTGGAACGGAGGGGACGAAAGTTGGCACAACGAAGGAAATCGAAGGGGAGCGAGGGAAATCGAAGAGGATAAACGAGGGAACGACAAAGTGAAGGTGTATAAACTAAAAGTGGATGGGAGAGATCCGATATCGATGGAGAGGGAAGACGGAAAAACTCGGGCGGGAGCCGCAGGACTATTGTAACGTCAACGATACCGAGCAAAGAGCGATAACCGTTAACCGTACTAGCACAAGAAATGGAATGAAGCTGGAATCGAAAGGAATGGGAGAAAGGGTAAGACTGGTGATCGAAAGGAGACGACTTCAAGTTGGAGGGGAAGGACGAGGTAGATGCCAGTGGGAGCCTGAGGTGATCGGAAACAACTAGATCTTGACGACGATAACGAGGTGGGATGCAGACTGGAGTTGGGCGAATGTCGTGGACCAAAGGAGACTGTTTGACATTGTGTGGGTCACCAGAGGCGACCGAAAAGAAAGTGGAGAAGGTTGTTGGGGCTGCTTGGTTGTAGGATTGGTCACTGAGGCGACCGCGAGGTGGAAAGTTTGAAAGTTTGAAGGTGGGAGATTAAACCACTGAACTCTGCCTCACTGGGGCAGCCAGGTGAACGTGCTCGAAAGCGCGTGCGTGAGAAATCGTGGGCAGAGGGTGGTTAAGGAGAAAGGAGGGGAAGAGAAGCAGCCAGAAAAGATAGGGAAGATTAGCAAGAGTTGTCCTTCGAGTGCCCGCGTTTGGGCCTGACTTCCGGGATATTCACGCTAAGAGAAGGGGGCCACGAAAACGAAATGGTTGATTGTCCAGTAAAAGTCTTCTTTAAGTACAAACAGTCCTGTACTTAAAAGAGAAAAAGGGAAGCGAACAAAGGTACACCAAGAAAGGCCGCGTGGCCGAGGCGATCAAATGCATGAAATGAAAATATATGGTTTCAGGCTCAGCCGGAATGCTGGCCTTACACCGTCGTCGACACCGTCTTGTCGTGGTCGTTGTCGTCAACGCCGTCCGAGTCGTCGCCGTCGACACCGTCTTGCTGTTGTCGCCGTCGTTGACACCGTCTTGCTGTGGTCGTTGTCGTCTTGTAGTTGTGGCTGGAGCTGCATCGACGGAGTGCCCTCCATTGGTAGTGATCGCGAGGGGTCACCCTGGGGTCATTCTGGGACAACCCTGACCCTGACCCGGAGAAACCCGTACCCGGAGTCTCGGGTTCGGGTTTCTCCGGGTACGGGTCCGGGTTATTGGGGGGTTTTGGGGGGTACTGCGGGTGAGAAAACCCGCGCGGATTTACCGCTGTGTTTTCACGCTGTAAACCCATGCTTGTCAATGGGCAGTATATTATGGCAAAAAAAGTGTATTACAGTGGAATAATGTACAGTAGTAGGCTAATGCTAGCTAGAATGCCCACTGCGTGCTGCTACTGTCGTCGCGGTCACCCCATCTTCGTCGATGTCGCCGCTGTCGGGTTGTTGTCGGGTTGTTGTCGGGTTGGGATAGCGCTGCTGTCGTGTTTTGAGCAGGCGTGGTCAACCCTGCGTTTGCAGGGCGCCGGTGGTGGTCGGTAGTGTGTTTGAGCTTGGTTTTGAGTCATTCTGGGCGGCGTCGGCGAACTTCTCTGTTTTGCCGTCGCCACGCCGTCGTCGCCGTCGCCATCGGTCGTGGTTTGCAGCGCACGTGGCTGCATCGGTGGGGGTTCGCTGCTGCTGCTGCTGCCGTTGTCCGGGTGTACACAAGTGAAATTGTCGTCACGATCGTAGCTGGTGCAGGCGCAAGCCAGCCGTCGATGAGTCATAGTTCACTCATGCGACCCATCCTACACCGCTCGGTGACTGCCGGTTTTGTTTGCTGCTGGATGCAGCGCGATTCATTCGCGGCTATATCCGAACGACGATAACAACCACGATAACCACCAACCGCCAAGATAACCACGACGACAACGACAACCTCAACAACCGCGACAACCGACGACAACGACAACCACGACGACAACGACAACCCCGACAACCCCGACAACCGACCACGACGACAACCACAACCCCAACAATCGCGACAACCGACCACGACGACAACCACGACGACAACCAGCCTCGACGACCAAAACAACAATCGCGACGACGGCCACGAGGCGGCTCAAACTCGGAACACCGCGACAACCCAACGCAACGACCGGCGACCACGACAGCGCTGACACGGCGACTCAGACAGCGAGCGGCGGGGATTTCATACGAGTAGGACTAGTAGATAGTTTAGTCTGGTACATATAGCCTTGTATTTTCATAATAAACAGCTTGCTTCCGAGCTTTACCTACACCAAAGGTTGAGGCCAAAAAACCCGCGGTTACCCGCCATACCCGCTGTGACGGGTACGGGTTTCCGAGGGGTAGGGAAATCGCGACCCGGACCCGGACCCGAGCCAACCCCTACCCGTGACCCGTGGGGTTTGTCAAACCCGCTATGATCACTATCCATTGGCACTGTTGCCGCCGCCGTCATCGCCACAACCGGCCCTGCGATGGCGGGGCACCAGCGGTGTGGCCGGAGCTGCATTGATGGAGTGCCCTCCATTGACACTGTTGCCGCCGTCGTTGTTGCCACAACCGACCCTGCGATGGCGGGGCACCAGCGGCGGTTGGTAGCGCACGCCGCATGCAGATTGGGGCTGCATCGGGGATGTGGGACATGACGCCGTCTTCTCTGGTTGAGTTATCTACTGAAGTGTAGTATGCCTGCAGATTGATATCAGCAGGATATAACACGCACAGTGACGCACTCACCTGCGGGATTGAGCGAGTGTGATAGCAGTCACAACGAGGAGGCAAATGGTGACTAAGCAAAGGCAGGCAATCACCGGGGCCACATTGGGAAGACGCACGCTTTAGGGAAACGTGACTCAGCGTCATCAATGCGACGATCAATGGCAAGTTCCTCCCATTGGCAACACCTTGGGCAACACACTACACCAACCACGACAACATGCACTTCACCAACGCAGCCCAAACCCGAATGAGCCGACCACTAGGCGCCATCCCACCAATTCCCAATGCAAGTCCGACTGTGCCCGCCCCAAATGCGATGCCGGCAGCATCCCACACCAGCAGCAGCAATGACAAGGCGGCAACGACGACTCGGCAACGCTTCAGCGATGGTGGCTGCTGCTGCTGCTGCAGTGGCAACAACGACGGCGACGACACGACAAACGACGGCGGCAACACGACAGACGACGGCGGCAACACGACAGACGACGGCGGCAACACGACAGGCGACGACGGTGATGACACAAGCGACGATGGTGGTGACGCAACGACGGCGGGGCGCCGCGGGCAATGACGACGCAGCTGGCTATCTTTCAGTAGTACTTGTTTTGACAGTTTAGTAGTGTAGTATTAATTTTGAGCGTGTCCTGACCCACAGTGCCAACCCGCCACTACCCGCGCACACCCCCAACCCCTCCATCGACCCGCCTCAACCCGCCTCAACCCCTACCCCTACCCGCGAAAACCCCTACCCGTGAGCCAGGGGTAGGGGTTTTCGCGGGTAGGGGTAGGGGTATGGTCAAAATTACCCCGGGGTTACCCCTGGTAATCCCTAGTGTCTGGCAGGGGTTTCCAAACCTGCCCAGGTATGGCCCAGGGGTCTGGGTACTGTTCTTAGTCTAGTGATGCAACAACCAAAAAAAAAACCAACCAAAGAGATGCAACACCAATCTCCGCTATGACTAATCATTACAGCTATTGCAACACCTTGTCCGAAAATAACCCCTCAAAAGACCCTCTCTAGAGGGCTTTAACTACTACATATTTGTATGATCAAGGGCACCATTTTGTAGCAGAGAGGGTGGGCTTTCCATTGGTAAAATAATCATTATTATCGGATGTGTTGATGTAGAGTTATGCGTGTATCTATAAAAGTGTTGCAACGCTAGACTAACAATAGTACGGGTCGGGTACAGAATTGACCGGTGTCATGTGTTCACGGGTTTCGCCGGGCATGCAGGTTGCCGGACTGGACTCCAACTAGTGCAGCAACGTGTCAACAACCGCCATTGCGCATCGTCACCCGTGTTGCTTTGGCCCAGGAAAGCTAAGTATTTTTTGTTTATCTCTTTAGCTGACTTGTAACTAACCACAATGTTTTGTTTCTTCTTTTTAGGTTTCAAACACATCCTCGCTGGGTGCCACAACACGACACCGACGCCGCACCGTGCCCCCGCGACGTGGTCGATGCCGCGCGGTGCCCCCACGACACCGACGCGGTGCTAGGCGCTCACGACACCGACGTCGTGCCAGGCGCTCACGACACCGACGTCGTGCCAGGCGCCTCCACGGACACCGACGTCGTGCCAGGCAGCGTCACGACACCGACGTCGTGCCCGGCCGCTCCATACACCGACGTCGTGCCAGGCGCTTCACGACACCGACGTCGTGCCAGGCGCTCACGACACCGACGTCGTGCCAGGCGCTCACGACACCGACGTCGTGCCAGTGCGCTCACGACACCGACGTCGTGCCAGGCGCTCACGACACGACGTCGTGCCAGGCGCTCACGACCACTGTACGTCGTGCCAGGCGCTCACGACACCGACGCCCACGCCGCAACTCTGACAACGACGCGGCGCAGTGCCCCCACGACATCGACGTTGTGCCCCCACGACACTGACGTCGTGCCAGGTTTCCACGACACCGATGTGGCGCGGCGACGCCACGACACCGAAGCTGTGCCAGGCGCTCACAACACCGACGCCACGCTGCGACTCTGACAACGACGCGGCGCCGTGCCCCCAACGACACCGACGTCGTGCCCCCCACGACACCGACGTCGTGCCCCCACGACACCGACGTCGTGCCAGGTCCCCACGACACCGATGCGGTGCGGCGACGTCACGACACCAATGCCGCGCCGCGCCCCCACGACACCGACACAGCGCCGTGACGCTACAAACACCGACGCGGCGCCCCACCCACTTAGCTTACAAGTAGTAGATTAGACACTGTAAGTATAATAAACACAAATATATTTTGGCTACGAGTACAAAAAAAACGCGGCCAGGTAGGCCACACACAAATGATCGGTCGTGACCGACCATTGTCCAGTTGAAACTGGTCATTAACTGGTCAGCATGTGGACCGGTCGATGTTGTGTTAGGACCGGTCTCGGACCGGCATTAACCAGTCCGGAGCGGTCCGGTTTAGGTTTTTAAATATACCATCCAGTTTTAGACTGGTTAAGGTCACAGTCTTTTGAAAATCTGTTAAAAAACTGGACTGAACTGGACCTCAAAGCACTACATAGTGCTGTGAAGCCGTCTGCGAATGCGTGTATCCACGTGAGCGAAGAGGAAGGAAGAGGGGGACAACTGGACTTACTGCCAACTCAGTGCTGAGGCTGCATCGAGTTCGCCATCGCCTGCCTTGCTGCCATCGTTGTTGCGTCATCGTTGCTTGCGGCCAGTATTAACACATACCCCACCGTGGCAATACCGTTGTCGTTTCAACCACTTCTATGGGTACCCGCAGATCGCATTGGCCCCCAGGTGATGAGTGGTGGCAGTAGCGTGGTTTGGGGACCACATGAGGCTGCAGCTTTTCCCCCGTCCTCGTTTACTGTGGGTAATTTTTCTCTTCACTCCTCCGCGGTGGCCTCCGCCTGACGCTTCGCCATCTTCATCACCCTCACTTTCTCGCCTGCTTGTGCACAAACTCAGTCGGGAAGACGATCGCTCGGTCGAGCGCGACGGGAAGGCCGCGGTGTCGGCCGTGCAACATAACGGCGCAGATGATCAGTTTCGAGAGCCTACTCATTGCGCCAGACAAAGAAAAGTTTTTCTTTTTGTGTGCACATGCGTTCGGGGACAAGGCGGCAGGGAAGAAAGAAGACAACGGTTTGACAAAGGAGGGAGAGGAAAGGAAAGGGAGGTGACTCAACTGATGGTATGCCGAGGGAGAGCCCGACTGTGCCGTATGCGAGACAATTTCAAAGACTATGTTTATGTGTGTGTAATATTCAAGGCGGGATGTCAACCGAAAGTGGGGGGTTGAGGATGCAGGAAAAGCGCGTAACAGACAGTGAAGGTGGTAAACCAAGATGCGTTTTCGGGGTTTCTCAGCTGAGCGCGCTGGACTCCACGCATCAGCAAAGCTTGCAATAGAATGCCAGCGCAGACGCGCCACACAAATGAGAAATAATGCAAAAGCAAGCCACCACATATCTGCCAGGAAGGGTGCACGCAAGGGCCAAGGTTAGGTGCACCGCCAATCACTACTGTAGGAGGATCGATTTCTCACCAAATGAGAGCTGTCTGCGTGTATGACGCGCGAGATAACGACCCCAAACTGCGACTCGTGAGTCTGTCACGGGGTAATCCTCCTCGTTCTCAATGTCGTCTTCTTCGTCTTCAAAAATGCCAAGCGAGCGTTCCTCGTAAACGTTGGTCGAGCGCACACTGCATTTGTCGCCAACACCACCCCCTCAGCAGGCTGAAGGGACTTACGACCAGTAACTTACTGGTGACGTGGCAGTTTGGTCGGTGGCGTCAGAGGGAAATGGAGTCGGCGGATAGCTGCAGCCGTGGAGTGTGATGTCATCGCAACTGTGAGGAAGTGGAAGGGCGTACAATTAGGGTCAGTATGTTGTAGAGTTATGTGGAATAGAACTTATGTTTTTTTCTCCTTTTGAGGGTCGCACGTTAAGTGCGGCAGCGTCCTCCATCAGTATGGGGGTTGTTGGGATATTCACCTTGCTGCGCATCAGTAGGAGTGGAGTCAGAATGGAGGTGGCAATGGAAGGTGAACAGTGACCAGTGAACATTGAACGTATTGAACACTCGGTCAATGGGGGATGTACAGTACAATGGGAAACCAATGTGGTGGGGTGTTTTTTTTGTTGTCACAACGGGAAAAAGCTTCCCACGTCTGGACCAAACAGGACCAATCAATGAACTTTGTTTTGCCAAGTCCAAATCTGCACGGCACTACTGTCCCAGCCGACGACTCTACTCCTGCTACCACGTTCGCTCACTTGGATGCAACCACTGTGCTGTTGCATTCGTTTCTGAGCCCGGTATCTGCCTTACCGTCAATCCTCTTGGCTCTAAATCACGAATGCTCGACCCTCGTATTGTAAGTGCCTCACTGATTTGAAAAGAGCTCGAATCGCTTATGACCTCTGTCAAACAGGTCGGCTTAAGGGATACAGTCTGCTCCTTCAAAGAGATTCTTTCATGCCAACATGACTCTCTTCCTGAGTCTGCGTTTTACATGACCGGTACAATTGAGGGCGTGATATCGAAGACGGAGCAGCTTGCTCTCTCACCTTATTGCCACCATCTGTCGCATGCGCCCTCACTCCCCGCCGCCGCCGTATCTACTTGGCTCCACAAATGATTAGGTGAGTTTTTCCATCTCATCTTGAACCCGGTGCAGGACAATGGCAGCCACAACACTGCCGTCATCATGCGCATTTAGGCCACCCCCGCTCGCCAACTGCCACACCACTCGTGGCACCTCGACACCGTGATACCAACAGATGCGGCGACAGCAATGGCAGCGACTCAACAACAAGAGCAATGACCGCGAGGTGACAGCAAGTCAGCGACAAAGACAAAACGACTAGGATAGTGACGGCGACGCCTGACGATAGTGACGACGACGCAACCATGACCGT
>JAKELI010001226.1:0-10170 GCA_021525025.1 Lactarius hengduanensis
TCGGCGTGCTCACGCTTGATAGCAGAATAAGTCCTGGATACAGTAGTTATGAGGTGGTATGGTAGTCGAGTCAGATGGGGAGACGAGAGTGAACTGCAAGGGCCCAAGTCCAAAGATTAGAGCGTACTAGGGCCGCCGCACTAAGGCGAGACAGATACCCTGGGCCACCGGCCCGATCCGGTCCTGCCAGGATCCCCGTGCTGGATGCTCCCCCGCAAGTCAGGCTCACATTGCATTTCAGCACTCCCCCGCAAGCCGAGCACAGCCCGAGCACTATAGTGTGCCCCTTCACCTTCCACACCGGAAGCGCTTTGGTGAGGATGTTGGCGACCATGTCGTCAGTGGGGCAGTAGATAAGTTTGAAGACTCCTGTCTGAACTGAGTGATGAATGAAATGGTATCGGATATCAATATGTTTCGTCCTCGCGTGAAAGTTGTCGGTCGTGGCGAGCGTGAGCGCTGCCTGGTTGTCGCAGTGAAGGATGGTGGGGGTGGTAATGGCGTCGAATAGCTCGCCGATGAGTCAGTGGAGCCAGATTGTTACGCCTCTGCGGGGGCGTCAAGGGTCTGGGAATTACAACTGGCCCCACCTGAGGTGAAGGGTGCAGAGGGTGGTTCAGCACCGAGTGCAATGACACCGACTAGTTACTGGGGCCTTCAGAGAAGGTGAGGAGGGGGGTTTCAAAGGTAGAGCACACAGGGATGGGGCAAAGGACTTCGCAGTAGATTAACGAAGACTAAGCTAAGGGAGTACAGGGGAGTACAGGGGGTATAAGTAGCTATCCTACAGGGCAGCCCAAGGCAACTGAGCTGGCAGGGCCTACACTACAGGGCAATCAGAGCCGGGCAATCAGATCACTGTTGCTGAGCTGTGGCCATCAGATGAGATTAGATCGCGATCGGAACGTGATAAGATCGAGACAAGATAAGGAATTGAGGGGAAAAGGGGAAAAAGGATGGAATCTCATGACATTACCCCCCTTCTAAGGGGCAAGTTCCACGTTGCCGAGTGTGTTGCTGCTCGTATCGGTGATCGTTGGCGCGTCTGGAGCGAGGGTCATCGGGGGTGACGCGGGGTCGGTCGAGGTAGCGGATGGTGGGGGCGACGGGTCGTCGTCGTCGGCGTCCGTCGCGATTCGGATCGCGTCGGGGTGAGCATCGTGGAACGCTTGAAGTAGTGCAGGGGTATGCAGATGCGTCGCTGGTTCCCAGGTGTTGTCGGCATCCGGGTACCCTTTCCACTTGATGAGGTATTGGAGTTGTCGGCGGTGGCGGCGCGAGTCTCGAATGTCTTCGACCTCGTACTCTTCGGCGCCGTCAACGAGGTCTGGAGGGGGTCGCGCGAAGTTGGGGCCATGTTCCGCCGTCTCGTGGTACGGGAGGAGCAGCGACGCGTGGAAGACGTCGTGAATCTTCCACGTCGGCGGGATTGCTAACTGATAGACGACGTGAGAGATAACTCGGGTAATGGGAAACGGTCCGTATCGACGCGGGGCAAGTTTTGCGTGCGGTAGGGTGTGATGTGCGGAGATTCTTGGCCTCGAGCCAAACGAGGTCGCCAACTTGATAAGGTGCAAACGACGACGGGGTTGCGAGCGCGAGTTCCTGCGCCTTCGTAATGCTCTGCTGAGCCAGCTCGCGTAGTCCCCTAGTTTTGACGAGCCGTTCCTCGACCGACGGCGCGACAGAGTTGGACGACGTTGCTGCTGGGGCCTGCGGTGTATGACCCATTAATAAGTCGAACGGCGTTTGACGGGTGGTTGCGCTGGGCCACGAATTGTGGGCGAACTGTGCGGATGGCAGCCAATCCGCCCAGTCGTCTTGTCGTCCGTTACAGAAGAACCGCAGGTATTGTTCCAACCACTGGTTGGAACGTTCCGACTGACCGTCGGTCTGTGGATGGTAAGCCGTCGAGATGTTTTGAGTGATCCCCAGAGACTGACACAGTTGGCGGGAGAATGCCGAGGCGAAGCGAGGATTGCGGTCGGTGATGACGCGACGAGGTAGGCCGAAGTGAGGGAAGACGTGGCGATGGTAGAGTGCCGCCACGCCGGGTCCATCGATTGACTCCTTGCAGGGTATGAAGATCACACTCTTGGTGCAATCGTGATCTGTAACGGTGAGAATAGAGTCGAAGCCGCGCGATATGGGTAACTTCACGATGAAGTCCATGGTGACTGTTTCGAACGGTCGTGCTGTCGGGTCCGTGGTGATAGGGAACGGCGGTGGTCGAGGGCGGTGAGATGTCGCTTTGTTGGCTTGGCACGCCGCACAGCCTTTAACGTAGGCGGCGATCGTCTTGTGCATTCCTGGCCACCAGTAATCGCGAGAGACTAAGGCTAGAGTGTTAGCAATGCCAGGGTGTCCAGCGGCGGGGGAGTCGTGGTATTGAGAAATTACCCCCCTCCGAAGATCGTGGTCTTCCACGACCACGAGTCGGTCGCCATGAGCCCAGGATCCGTCGAAGAGTGTGAGGTCGTGCTTGAGATTCCACTGCGTGAGAGTTTCGCCGTGGGTCCGCTGCGCTGCGCGGACGACGTCTTCGACAGATGTGACCCGCGCGGCGTGCGCGAAGAGCCGTGATGGGAGGACGGTGATGTCGTGGTTATCGTCCGAGCCGTCGTCGTAGTCGGGGCGGCGGGAGAGTGCGTCCGCGCGGTTCGTGGCGCCGGGTTTGTGAACAAGTTTGATGTTGTACTCCCCGATGAGGGGGATGTAATGCGCGACGCGTCGGTTAATCTTCTGGGGTTGTTTGTAGTATTGCAAGTTGGCATGGTCCGTGTAGACGGTGACAACGTGAGACGAGCCGAGTAGGAAGTGTCGCCACTCCTTGAGCGCGTGGACGACAGCGAGGAGCTCGCGGTCATGAATATCGTAATTCTGTTCAGCTTCATTGAAGGTTTTGGAGGAATATGCGACGGGGCGGAGTCTGGAGGTTTCGTCACGCTGGTACAGGATACCACCGGTCGCGAAAGCGGAGGCGTCGACTTCCAGTTTGAACGGGGCATCCAGATCGGGTTGCCAGAGCACAGGTGCGGTTGTGAGGATGTTGACTAGTTGATCGATGGCAGCGGTGCATTCGTCGGTCCAGAGGAATGGTTGGTCCTTCTTGAGGAGATTGGTGAGTGGGCGGGCAATGTTGGCGAAGCCGCGGATGAACGGCCGCTGATAGCCAAAGACGCCGAGCGTGCTGCGAACCTGTTTCACGTTCTTCAGGGTGCGAGGCCACGATTTAAGGCCTTCGACTTTTGCGGGGTCGACCGTGATCTTGTCGCCGTCCAGAATGAGGCCCAAGTACTCAATTCGTCTCGCTTCAAAGGTACACTTCTCAGGTTTTAGGAATAGGCTCTCACGTTCGAGGATCTCGAGGATCTCGTGAACAATGGAGCGGTGCAGAGCGGGGTCGTCGGGCGTAGCGATCAAGATATCATCCATGTAGACCAGAACATATCGTCGACTAGATTCTTTTAGCTGAGTCCGAAGCGTAGCGTCCATCATCGCCTGGAAAGTCGACGGCGAGTTCGTGAGCCCGAAGAACATCACCCGAGGTTCGAATAGTCCTTCTTCTGTTTTGAAGGCGGCCTTCCATTCGTCGCCTTCTTTAATCCGGACGTTATTGTACCCCCAGCGAACGTCGAACTTAGTATATATGCGGCTCCCCCGTAGGTTCTCTGTGAGCGTCTTAATGAGCGGTAAGGGGTACGTGTTACGAATCATGTACTGGTTCAATCGCCGGTAGTCCTGAACGGGGCGCAGTTTGCCGTCTTTCTTCTTGATAAAGAAGAAAGGAGATGCGTAAGGAGAGTGTGAGGGACGAATGTATTGCTTAGCCAGATGTTCGTCTAAGAACGTTCGCAGCGAGCCGCGTTCGTCCTTCGTTAGCGGGTACACCTTACAGTCCAGCGTGGCCGGGGCGTCCGGTACTAAGTCTATCGCATGATCCCAGTCCCGTGACGGTGGGAAACGCTGGGATTCCGACTCTGAGAATACTTTGGCGTGTCGGCGGTACTCCGTGGGAATGTTATCTTCTGTCATCTTCTCCTTGTCTCGGCTGGCCTCCTCTGCCCACTGTTGAGCCGTGCCAATTTTTGCTATTCTCTCGTACTCAGGGACTCGGATCTGAATGCTATCGCTGTCCTCCAGTGGCAAGATGCCATCCGCGAAGGATCGCCACAAGTTGAAGGCCGCGGCACGGACCATCAGATAGGGCGACAAGGGTCGTTTTCGAGCCACCTCGGGGACGTTCGACGACGAGTCGGGGCGATCCGAGGGTGGTGTCGTGTCGGGTTCACACGGCGGGAGTGGGGAGGAAGGTGCGTCTCCCTCTAGGAGGGCTTCGACTTGTTCTGTCTCCGTTCGGCGTGCCGCCGGGGCGAGGAGAGGAGACAAATACAGGGGTTCGGGCGTGACTGTTCCGCTCGCCCAGTCTATATCCGGGTCGAATTGCTGAAGCCATGGGTATCCCAGTATGATGTCAGTCGGTTCCTAGACTTGTGATGTAGAACTTCTGCGTTTTTACTCGGTCCCCCAGGCGCACTGCGGAGGGCGACGTAGTCGGTGATGCGCCCTGCTTTATTCGTCGTTCCGTCAACGTTACGAATGGCGCGGGATCGCGTTAGTCGGCGGGTTTGTAGCTGGAGGCGTTCGATTACTCGAGGATCGATAAAGTTTTCTGTTGCGCCGCTGTCGACTAGCGCAACTTCGTCGGCCGTTTTGTGAACTGATGAAAAGGTAACTGATATTTGCAAGGAATTCTTCTTATACAGGTATACCTCGTCTACGTCGAAGGCTCGAATCCAGGCCGTGGAATTCGAGCCGGTCAAAAATCCTCCTGGGTGCTGAAGAGCCCATCCAAGACTTTCTCCTTCTCATCGTCCTTCATGGCGCGTATCTTGGCTAGGAAGTCGTTCGCTGGTTTCTGCAGTCAGTGGTGGGTGCCGGGGTTGCTTCGACGTGCGTGGCTCGTGCTGACGAGGTGGTCCCGCGTCCGTTGTTCTGGGTGCGGTTCGTGGTATAGGTCGGGCAGTCGCGGGACATGTGTCCTTTCTGGCAGCATCGGAAGCACCGTCCTTCTGCCGCGAGTTTCGTGCGTTCGGCATCAGTTAACTTTGCGAGGGGCTGCGTTCGGGCGACGTCGACCTCCATCGCGTCAGGATCGCGCGTTGGAGTCAGTGGGGTTATGGCTGGTAGGTCGCTGACCGTTATTCCCGCTAGGCATCAGGATTTGACGCCAGTCGTTCTTTGTCTTCCCGGCGACTTTCTTCCCTCCTCCGTCGAGTCCTATTCGTGCGCGTAGCATCGCGTACTTGCGCTGCTCGGTCTGTGCTGCGGCGACCCACTGGTCGAACGTCTCGGGAGTCGCGTCTCGTTTCAGGATGGCCGTCAGGAGGCCGCGCGGGAGGCCGCTTGAATACAGGTCGACCGTAGCCGCGGCATCGAGGGAGTAGCCCGCTTTCGCGGCAAGGTTTCGGAAGACGGCGGTATAGGTGTCGAGTTCGGCGCCCTTCATGTGAAGGGTCTTGAGTTCTTGGTAGGCGTCTTGCTTTTCCGTGGCGTTGGTATAGGCTGATTTGAATGAGGTGACGAAATTGTTCCATAAGGACTCGTCGGTCTTAGGTATGGCTGCCGCGGTGGCGCTCCCCGTGGTCTTCGTACGGACGTCCGTTAGCTGCGTGTCGACCCAATCGTCGACATTGGGTCCTCGGATGAAGGAGAGTGCGAGGAAGACTCGCTGGTAAGGTGACTTTATTATGTCTGCTCCCTCGTTCATCCCGCGGTACAGGTCGAATTCGCGTAGGAACTTCTTCGAGTCGTTCCGAGTGCCATTGAAGATGGTCGGGGCGTTGCCGGAGAGCTTTCCTCCTGGAGATGGATTTCCTGGTGTGGCCATGGCTGCAGACGCAGGCGTAACGATGGGTACGATGGTAGGTACGGTGGGGATTGATGTGGCGGTAACGGATGCTGACGCGTCGATAGATCCGCTGGCGACGGCAGCTACGATCTGGGGTATGTTGGGCTCGGGTTCAAGGTTTTCGTCGACGAGGGAGAGGTCCACGTGAACAGGGATTAGACGGGCGAAGGCGTCGGCGAGCTCAGTCGACCGGGTCCTCCTCGATGGGTTCAGCGTTCGATGGCGGGTCTGCGGGAGATGGGGCGCGGGGGGTCAAAAGGCGTTCAGGGTTCTCGGGGTCGGATGGGTTCCACCAGCCTAAGCCGGCGTCGTTTTCGCGGGAGATTCGGTAGGATTCCCTGGTAAAGAACTCAGTATCCCTTTGCTCTAGGATGTACCAGCTGTGGTTAATGAATTCGACGTAGAAGAACTGGCCCTGGATGAGGCAGCGGTAGCCTCCTCGGCGGTCAAGGACTTGGTGGTCACGGGTGGCGTTATGCCAGTAAGCAGGATCCTAGGACGTGGATGGGGAGGTCGTCGTTCCACCTTCGGAAGACTTCTACCCACTGGTCTTCAGTCGGGAATTCGAGTACGAGGCTGGCCACGGTGTCTGGGGTGCGGGGTAAATGGGTTAGCTTAGTCTTATGTTACGCCTCTGCGGGGGCGTCAAGGGTCCGGGAATTACAACTGGCCCCACCTGAGGTGAAGGGTACAGAGGGTGGTTCAGCACCGAGTGCAATGACACCGACTAGTTACTGGGGCCTTCAGAGAAGGTGAGGAGGGGGGTTTCAAAGGTAGAGCACACAGGGATGGGGCAAAGGACTTCGCAGTAGATTAACGAAGACTAAGCTAAGGGAGTACAGGGGAGTACAGGGGGTATAAGTAGCTATCCTACAGGGCAGCCCAAGGCAACTGAGCTGGCAGGGCCTACACTACAGGGCAATCAGAGCCGGGCAATCAGATCACTGTTGCTGAGCTGTGGCCATCAGATGAGATTAGATCGCGATCGGAACGTGATAAGATCGAGACAAGATAAGGAATTGAGGGGAAAAGGGGAAAAAGGATGGAATCTCATGACACAGATGCCTTCCTTTGCGGCATGCATTGCTGCAACGTACTCGGCCTCCATGGTGGACAGTGTGATGAGCTCCTGTTTGCGGGAGCTCCACGAGATTGTGCCTCCGTCGATGAGATACGCGAAGCCAGAAATGGCTCGCTGGTGGTCTTGCGAGGATCCGTCTGCGTCGGTATAACCGGTCAGTTCGTGACGGTCTCCCCTGTACGTCAGTGTGTGAGCTCGCATCCCAGCGAGGTAGCGGAAAACCCGCTTGACTGCCTCCCAATGAATCTCCCCTGGGTTCTCCAGGAATTGGGAGAGTGTTGAGACAGCGAATGAGATGTCCGGGTGTGTAGCCACGGACGCGTACATAAGACTCCCGATGGCCTCCCTTGTCACGATCTCGTGCCATTTCTGACCTAGACTCTTGACTCGCTGCTTCCCGACTTGTTCTCCCCTTCTTGCATGGACACTGACTGATACCGACTCGTTGTGTACCAAATATGTTGCCCTTGACCCTTTGTACCCCGTGCCCTGTTGTTCTGGCACCTTCTGGTTTGTTCTCATAGTTTCCATCTGTACCCCTTGCCCTGGTGTGTTGTCACCCCTGTACCCTGATGCGCTGGCCTTACTGCCAGCAGTAGTACACGCTGGCATACAGCTTATGTAAACCCCTACCTCTTAGTATATAGTCTGCTGTAGTAGCACTTGTATTCGGCATTCTAGTCTTTGAAGAATTCCAGCCTCCTACTCTCCTCCTGTGCTCCAGGAAAGCTAGTCTCCTCTGCTACTGAGTCAAAGTAGCCCAGCACTCTCTGGAGTCCCCTGTAAGGCCTGGAAAGGCATAGGGTACAGAGCAGGACCCCGGAACCTCACGCTGAGTCAGCGTACTCGAGCGTTCGCATTGACTCCTAGTGGCCTTTGGCCTGAACGACCCGGCTGGGTCGTAACATCCCTGTAAGGGACTCTGGCCATGTGCACTGTGTCGTTCTTGTCCGCAGGTGCGTCTTTGTTGGAGTAAGAAATGCCGGGGATCATGAGGGAGTTGATGGGCTTCGTGTCGCCCAAATTGAAGTGTTTGACTATGGTGTTGACATAGGACTCCTGCGACAACACGATGGTGCGCACGCCGCGGTCCCTGGTGATCTTGATACCCAGGAGCCAGTGGATAGGCCCCAGGTCAGTGATGGAGTGACAGGTGTCGATGCACCGTTTGTAATCTTGAAGGACTTTTCCTGAGCTGCTCGTGATAGCACAATCATTGACATGGACTGCAATGATAACCGGGTGCTTGCCGAAGCGAGTGTGGAATACCCCAGGGTCGACGTCGCTAACACGAAAGCCGAGGTCAGCAAGGGTACATTTAAGTGTATCGTACCACTTTCGTCTGGCCTGTTTGAGTCCATACAAGGACTTCTTGAGGTGCTTGACAGTCCCATCTTCATCGTTGTAGCCGGGTGGGTTTTGCATGAGGATGTCCTCTTCCAGGCTGAGCTCCCCATTGAGGTACGCTCCGTTGAAATCGAACGAGTCGATATCCCAATCCTGCTGTGCGGCAAGTGCAAGGATGGTGCGGAAAGTTGTGAGCTTCGTGACCGGCGAATAGGTCTCGAAGTAATCGGTCCTGTACACTTGTGTGAAGCCTTGCACGACGAGGCGTGCCTTGTACTTCTCGATGGACCCGTCGGCTTTGCGTTTGATGCGAAAGACCCATTTGCTGCCCACAATATTCCTCCCGGATGGACGTGGAACCATTTCCCAGGTCCCCACGTCCTCGAGTGTCTTCATCTCACGATCCATTGCCTGCTGCCACAAGGGCCAGTCCCGGCGAGATCGTGCTTCGTTGACCGTCCACAGATCACCTTGCATGTCGCTAATGGCCTCTGCAATGAGTGGCGTGACACCTGCGACGAACTCACAGTCAGCACCGAAGTCTGCGAAATCATCAGCTAAGGCCACTGCTGCTCGGGTCTTCTTCTTCCGTTTGATGTTTGGCCCAGATCCTTCGTCTGCGCCATCTTCTCCTCCTCCTCCTCCATCCACGGTTCCTTCGCCCACCTCCAGCCTTTTCCTATAATTGGACGGCCTGCTTTTACAACTTGAAGTACGAGTCGGTTGAGCATAGCTGTGTGAGCCGCCTGTTGCGTGAAAATTCTTATTGTCCTTGTCTTTGTCCGCTGCCGGGGTTGGCTGGTACTGGCCTGGTGGCGCCGGGTCCAGCTGGTCTTCGACATCTTCCTCTTTGTCGTCTTCATCGTCCGACGGCAGTAGTGCGATGTCTTGCGGTTGAGGTGGAGCGGGTGCTGGGATAGGAGGGAGAGCAGGGGGAAGTGAGGTCAGAGGGGGTGCCACGATAGTCTTGATCTTGCCAGGCTTGATGGCGGGCTGTGGGAAGGTTTGAACAGTGACCGTGGTCGGCGTGAACCTTATGTTCCACTCGACCAAGACCGAATTCTTGCCCGGCCAATAGATCCTGTGTGCGTGAGTACTGTCTTTGTTGTACCCGACCCAACGCCCTTCAACAGCCCGCACATCTAGTTTCAAGCCTGTGTCAGTGTGAACCCACACGCGTTGCCCCCACTCGGGCACCCTGGCCAAGTTGGGCTTTCACCCGTGGAGCCGCTCATACGGCATAGTGTTGCCCAGAGCCCATGTAGATGTGCGGTTCTTGAGCCAAGTTGCGTAGTGGACAGCTTCTCCCCACAAGTGCTTGGGGAGGGGGATGACTGCCCAGTTGTCTCTGTACACTTTGACGTGCTCGCCCTCGTCTGCGAGTGTGCATAGGGTAATGACAAGGAGCTCGAAGCCAACAGCTTCGGCCCACTGTATATCTCTTCCCTGGGATTTACAGCTGGCGGCCAGGTGCCACACTCACCACTTTGGGCCAATCGTGATGGCAATTCCGAAGCCTGAGCTGGTGTCAGAGTAAGCTTCATAGTCAACAAGAGGTTGGGGCTCTGGGATTTGCCTGGAAATTTTGGGACATCCAAGACACCGCTTCTACCAAGCAAGGTCATCTGGAGTGTCCCGGGGTGGGGAGTGTGGTAGGAAAGGACGGTTATTGAAGGAAGCGAGCATGGCCTTCAGGTTGGTGAGGTAAGCTCATCCTGCAGGGATGACCAGGGACACGTGCAAGAGTTTTCTGTATAGACTCTGCATTTCGAGCAAATTGTGTGTGCACTGGCTCTCCCACTCTGCGATGGTGGCCAAGTACTTGGTCCTT
>JAKELI010001227.1:0-10169 GCA_021525025.1 Lactarius hengduanensis
TCGGAGCGATCTTTGCAACAGTTCTCGGAAGTGTCCTTACACAAGTTACCAAGTACGTCCGCACCGCACCCGTTGAATTTAAACGAGCTCATCGTCCGCCGCAGGCCCACTTGGCGGACACCTATATTCTTGCTGTCGGGGATTGCTCTCGCGTCCATGGTTTTGGGCTTCTTTGTTTTCGAAGAAGACGAGCCGTCAACGGAGGAAGACACGCGCGTGGACTGGATCGGTGCGGCCCTAATCACTGCCGGTCTTGTTCTGATCGTGTTCGTTCTGAGCGACTCGCCGACCGCGCGTAAAGGCTGGAAGAGTCCACGTGAGTTTTCCCCCATCCATGTCTTACCCTCTTCCCATATTTATCCCGACTTGACGGCATGCGCAGACGTCCATCGCCCTGTTCGTCGTTGGCGTCCTGCTCGTCCTTCTCTTCGTCGCTTGGCAGTACTACTTGGAGCGGCGGCTCGAGAACCCTGATCTTCCGCGCACACGCTGGACGGCACCACCGCTCATGAAACCATCAATGTGGACGCGTGCTCACGGTCGCTTCGCGGTCATGCAGACGATCGCGTGCGTCAACTGGGCGGCATTCACGATATGGTTGGTGTGGGTGGAGCTGTACTACCAGACGTACCTGAACCTGAGCCCGATCCACACCATGCTGCGCCTGCTGCCGACGTTCGCCCTGGGAATCGTCGCAAATATCCTAATCGCGCTTACGATCGGGCGCGTTGACGTCATGTACATCGTCGCCACTGGCACGCTCTTGACTGGCTGCGCGGACCTCCTGTTCGCCGTGATCGACCCGAGCGCATCGTACTGGGCGTTCGGCTTTCCCGCGGCGTGTCTTATCGTGCTCGGCGCGGACTTCACGTTCGCGTCTGGCACGCTGTTCATCGCCAAGGTGTCTCTGCCGCACGAGCAGAGCGTCGCGGGGGCGCTGTTCCAGGCGATGACGCAGATTGGATCGGCGATCGGGGTCAGCGTGTCGACGATCGTGTTCAACAGCGTGCTGAGGACACAGTCGAGGCGGCTTGGTGTCGTGGCGGACGCGCAGGGTGATAACGTTCCGCTGCCTGCGCAGCTCAAGGCGTACAAGGCCGCGATGTGGACCGGATTCGCGTTCGGCATACTCTGTGCGTAGCGCAAAACATCGGAACCTTTTGCTCATCCTCGTCCCTCTTTTCACAGGTACGCTGTTGTGTGTGTTCCTGCGTGGGGCGGGCATTGTCGGGCATGTGCCAGATTCGCCAGCTCATCCAAATCCAGAGGAGGGTGTCCCAGTTGACGAAAAGAGACAGGACTCGGCAGATCAAAAGCATCATACAACACCATAGAGTTAGTAGTCCTCATTATTCATGCGATAAGCACGACATTTAGACTACAGTATATATCGCTTTACTGTAATTACGATAGCGATAGCATTGACAACACGATTGTACCTGATGACCCTTCGTCATTTACGATTGACAGCAAAGAGCGATCGCTCAAGAGGTGTTGATCCGTCCATCGATCTGCAGCTGTGGATATATAAATCGTGATCTTCTCGATAAGACATGGTAACGAACTATCCACGTATTAAATGATGCAAGAGAAGTGTCTTTTGGAACGTCATCGCGTCATCACTGTTTCTTTTCGAGCA
This sequence comes from Lactarius hengduanensis, assembly GCA_021525025.1. Lineage (NCBI taxonomy): Eukaryota > Fungi > Basidiomycota > Agaricomycetes > Russulales > Russulaceae > Lactarius > Lactarius hengduanensis. The sequence continues at coordinate 1,640 of JAKELI010001227.1, forward strand.
CCCACTTCTCTTCGCCTTGGTTGTCTGGATGCTACTGTACGTATGGGTCTTCTATCTAGTCTTCGACTGCGGCCTTGTAGTCCTTCCTCGGACGTGCCGGAGATTTGAATCCAAAAGGTGGTCGACAAAATTAAGATATTCGATGCTCAAGTTTCCAATATTCGTGTCCCCCGAAACGTTCGTGCGGAAAAGAGGTCACTGGGGAGAGGGTTAACGCGGCCAAGGCCTTGTAAACGTATCCGTTCGCCGCCTCCCTGGAACTCCGCGTACTGTGGTCCCAGCGCGGCTTTCCATCTTTCCGACTCTTCTCTTGTTCTCTCTTTTCGTCTATTGGCGGCTCGTCGATAATCTCGGCTTGTAAAGAATTAGAAAACCTCGAGTGGTACTCGTGGAGTTGGGAGACGAAGCCGCGATTTGGCCGCACGATCGGTCGTTTCGCCCGGACCGCGGCGAGCGCTTCATGGACCGTCATGCGACTGGTGGCGATAAGGTAGGCTATCACCACGGTCGCGCTCCGGCTGACACCCATAGCACAGTGGACCTATTATTCGTTGTTATTATTATATCGTCGGGACTGGTCGCGCCCGTGACGCACCATTACACGATTGCTCGGGCTCTCCGCGAGCGCACCGCGGATGAAGGAGGTGGTGGTAGGGAGGTGCGTCAGGATGTCCTCGCTGTCGTAGTCGGATATTGATACGTGCAGCCTGCGCAGGTGGGCGGTAGACGGGAAAGTCGGTGCGACCTCCAAGACCGAGAGTACGTGTGTGATCCCAAGGCTGGTCAGCTGGGCCACGTCGCTGGCGGTGGAACGACAAGTTAGGTATAGGCGCGGCGCTATCTTGCTTGCCACGCGCTTGTTATGCTTTGCTGCGGAGCGATCAGGTCGCATTGTGTGTCGCTTCTCTAGTTGGTCTTGTAGGGAATTTGGGTAATGCTGGAAGAAAGATAGCTCGTAGAAAGGGACCCCAAAACTCATGAAGATGAAGATGCTTGGAGGAAGGTTTGTGATAGCGAAAATATCTCCATGGACGAGATATGCGAAACTTTATACTCACTCGCTAGCATTGCGCGTACCTGGCTATGCACAGTATCAAAAGCTGTGCGATAGATAGGAAGTGTGAGTCATTGGAACCATGTGCGCCTCAGGTATCGAGTCATTCGAGTCATATAGAAACAGTCTGATTCCGATCTGGCGGTCGAGCTTCCCATGATCTGGTCACCGAATCGAATGGAAGATGTTACCGATTTATGTCATCGTCGCTCACTGTAACCATTTGGGTATACATGTATGGTCGTATACTGTACAACAAATGATGGCCAAAATAACATACATTCGAAGGATATCTTTACTCTGCCAATCATTAATCGCCTGTATACCGTGAAAACATTAAAAAGAAGAGGAAAGGCAAGAAGAACTTTGCGTGGCTGTCCTGCTCTATCCGCTCGGCGCTGATGAAACGTCGGATATGGTCGAAGTCGAGGTCGAAGAGCTGCTTCCCGGTTTTGGTCCCTTTGATGCCTCTCTAAGCTTGCGCATCGTCTCAGCCACGTTCTTCCCCGTCTTAGCCCGGCGTGGTCTGCCTTGTCCTCCCAGCAACTGGTCCGCATACCGATCCAATTGGGACAGAAACCCTATGTTGGGGCTCACGATTCCACGTTTTTCCCTTACAGCCATGAGCGCTTCGTGAGGTGTCACTCTCGCGGTGGCGACAAGGTACGCGCATACGACAGTTGCGCTCCGACTGATGCCCATGAGACAGTGAACCTAGTCCATATCGGATTTATGAGTTCAGACGAAACAAAACATGAAACGTAGCGGGGTCACTGACCATGACACGCGAATCGGGGCTCTCAGCGAGTGCATCCCGGATGAACGACGTCGTGGTTGGAAGATGCGCCAGGATGTCTTGGTCCGAGCTGTCCGAGAGGGGAATATGCAACGTCCGAAGTGGATGCGTCTGGGGGAACGTCGGGGCATGTTCTATGACTGAAATAACATGGGTGATTCCAAGGGTGGAAAGTTGAGTCTCGTCACGCGCAGTGAAGAGGTCTGTGAGGTAGACTCTCGGTAGCACCTCGCTGGCTGTGCGCCCGCGATCGAATGTCGGCCATTGTCGCCCGCTACGTTCCGTGCAGCAGTCAGGAGGGAGTTTGCCAAGTCGGCGTATTGATGGAGAGCATATTGGAGAGAGTGGAGGGGGGGGATGGTGGTGATGGCAAGATTGAGAGGAAGGACAGAGAAGTTTCATTTTGAAGGTCTCCAGGGCGGGTTTCCTGTTCCCGATTTCCGAACGTTGCGCTGCAGTGGCAAGGTTTTGAGTGTGCAGCGTACGTAATCACTTCCCCGGTGACGCGGCCCTGCACTATCTGTATGCGCAGCATAATCACCTCCATGGGCTATCATAACGTTAACTGGGCCCCGACGAGCATCCATCCACTGCAACAGCACCAAAGCGCATCCAATCGTCACACATTTTCTGCCACCCGAATCTGGTATTCAAGTCTTGGTCGTCTCCATCATTGGGAGTGTTCTCTATCCGACCTGATCATTCTCACCCCTTCATGTCGAATCTTCGAACAGCTTCGGATGCTCTACGTATCTTTTTTTTTAGAAATCGGCGGTGCGTCCCGAATTTGATATTTCCGTATTCAGTTGGTTGGTTAGTGCGTCATGAGAGACGCCACATCAACGCAGGTTAGTTCGAACGAATAAATCCTGAATCTTACACACTGAGGCACGCGATGGTCTGTGATCTAGGGTTTACATGATGACGGTGGGAACGCTCTTTCTCTCCCTTGCGGTAGTATAACGCTTGCTCAGGCCGCACAACGCACAGCGTCCCTGCATACACAGCCCCGCACCCAGAAACCATCACTGAATCTTTTGAGTGTCGCCGAGATGGCGGTCTCGATTTTTACTCCCGGGAGAACTGCCAAATGCGCCCGGAGCACATCATTGCTCGACATGCGGTGTATGCCGCCTGGAATTTGATCACCACTGTCCCTGGGTGAGCAAAGCTCCGCTCCTTCTGGATATCCATTGACCCCTTCCCAGCTGGGAAATTGCGTTACCACTGGTCGCATGAAAGCCTTCTTGACTTTACTTGCTGTGACGTCTGTCACCGTGCCCCTTGCCAGCCTACCAATTCTACCGGTCCTGAAGAGCCACGTCGTAGCCGCGCTGGCGGTATCCCACGCGGACACTTGGATAACTGACGTGTGGTGGGACCGTCCGTATTCTTGGATACTATGCGGCGGCCCCCCGGGACGTTGGATCGTCGGTACCCTCCTGGGGTCTCACGTGCTTCGTGTGCGACGCGTCCCCGAACCGTGGCTTAGTGGCTCTGTTATCGTGCAGCCTCACGCCCGTATCGTAATCCTCGTAGGAGCCGCGGCCCTACTCTGGGTTGTGCGTGTTTCGACCCAGGCGTAACCGAGGTACCTCGGAGTTGACGGGTGGCCTGCCATAGTCTATGATTGTTGCAGTTGCAGGGGACGTAACTCGAGGCCTGACAACTCTTGACAGCATACTGACAGCATCCGAGTCGTGCCGCGGCGCGGAAACCCGGCGCGGAAGACGACGGGCCGCTTTGTATGCATCCCATTTTGCAAATGCTTCCGCGAGCGCACAATGGAATTGTCCAATTCTCACCTCGTACACCCCGTCCTGACAGAGGAACGTGTCTACGACTTCGGCTGGCGTAAAAACTGGCTTCGATTGTTGAAGCAGCTGCTGTTCGACAATGGGACCCAGCATCATGGGCGAGTCGTTCCGAGTCTTGCACCCTGACCTTCTCGTTGAGCCTCCACGGTGTGTACAAGTGGCCGAAGATGAACCCGGCAATGATTCAACGCATGTTGAGTTCTGAGGGCTTGTAGAATCCGAAGCCGATGAAGTAACATATTATATTCTCTTATACTGTGCTGGAGGACTCCTCTAGCTCGTCTCCACTAATCATCGGTCCTGAGGACCGATATACTTCCTTGCCTTTTAATATGAGGTCCACTCCTGTTTCGCGTATCGTTCGGAGGTTCGTTTGGTGTTCGAATGTTCGAAAGGCGATTCCCGACAACGGACGGCGGAGCGATGATTCACAAGATGAGAGGGGAATTAAGCGAGCGTTCGGGGTTAGTGAAGCCCAAGAGGTGTATACGAGAAAGCCATTGCAGTTGAATACAATAGGTCTAGTTTAGAGCTCTGAGGTTACAGGACGTCCTTAAGTACACGTTTGTCTTCGGAGTGAGTGGAGAAAGACGCTACTTGGTGCTCTTGCGTCTTTATTTGGCAGGGTACTTCATTTTTTGCTCGCCGGCGCTTTGCATCTGCTCGCTCGCACGCATCGTTAATTTTTCGGTCTTGCAAAACACGATTTCTTTCTTTTCGTACACTTTTTTGAACGTCATTTTGCCAGCATCGGGGATCGCTACTTAAAATGTTTCCGTGATCTGCATATGGAGACTTTGTATCACCTGACGTTCATGCGCAACATGCGTGTTGTTACTCACACGAGTGCGATTTCTACCAATTGTGTACCTTCCATTTAATGGTCTATCTGAGTACGTCGCGAGTGTTCACGATGAGTGCCATTGTTCTTGAGCTTGGTCGCTTACACCCACTGCATTTTTAGTGTTACCCGATCTTTTATCTTCAAACAATGGCCTGTTTGCAAGCCTTTATGACTGCCGTTGATACCTGCGTACACCTGTGTCTATGGCTGGCTTTGTATCCCCTACCTCTTCTTCTACTGCGCCTACATGTGTTCTGCCCTTTTTAGGTTCCCTTCTATTTATGCGTGTTCTTCTCAGCCAACTGCCTGCACGTCTTTGTACTAGTATGCTGCCATGTGGACCCCTTTCACAGTTTGACTTGCAACCCTGTCCCCTCCCTCGATTTCTGCACCCACTTGCTCCAAAGGGAAACCAGCTTCAGATGTAGATGCACCAGAAACCCGGTTTTTCTCCACCTGCTTGCGCACCCACATTTTTTGATCTTGCGATCCCACTGCCCCGCTCTGGAAAAAATCTTCTCGCATCTCCACTGGGCCAAACAACACCCCTATGTGTGCTTGCAGGTCGCAACGACGTCATACACTCATTCTCCATGACGTTGTAGCAGATCATATGAAGAACGTCCTGTCCAAAATAGCCTCTCGCTGTTCATACACGATGCACAGTTCGAAACGGAGTCGCTGTCCCCGTTGTCGTCGTCGTCGGGGGCGTGCATGGCAGGGTGGTATTAGGCCACTGCCGTGGTCGCCGAGCGTACGCGGGGCCGGGAATGCGTCGCAATTCGTGTCGTCGTCGTGGTTGGGGGTGTGGCAGGGCTAGTCACCATCATTTTTGCCGTCGTCGCCGAGCGTGCGCGGGGCTGGGGGGCGGGTGGAGGAATGCCCTCCGTCGCGGCCCGTGTCTTCGTCGTCGGGGGTGCACCCGGGACCGGCGCCGGTGCGGAGTGCTCTCGGTGTCGTCGTCGTCGTCATCGGAGGTGCATGCGGCGGCAGGGGACTGCGTCGGCGGGTGGTCCCATCACTGTCGTCGCTGTAAGGACGTATGGTGCGGCCGTGGCAGTACCATGTCGTCTTTGGCATATGCGCAGCTTAGTGTAGGTGTAGCCACGGTGATGTGCCCTGCCCACTTCGCAGTCCCTGTCGTCGTAGTCATCGGGGACGCGCGCGACAGGTGACGACGCCGGTAGGTGGTCCCATTGCTGTTCCTGCAGTCATCACCGTCGAGAGTGCGCGCTGTCGCAGCACCCGTCGTCGTCGTCGTCGTCGTGCCGAGGGCGCGTGGAGGCAGCGTCACGGCATTCAGCCGTGTGATCGAAGTAAGGCGAACATTTGGTCAGACCGGGCACAGCAGAAAGTCACACAACATCGTGGTCGTGCTAAGCAGACCTTCTTTGCGTACATTACTGCGCTGTGAAATTTTCATGTAAGGCATGAAGATGACCAATGCAAGCTAAAGAGCGACAATAGAATTGAGGAGGACCCGAAGGGAATATCTAATACGAAACTACGAGAACTACGAGAATGGCCGAGTCATACAAAGCGTCGAGTCAACATGTTGGGCCGAGTCACGCGAATGTTCGAGAAGAGGACTGTCTGTAACGAAAACCGAGTCTACGTATTAGAGCGTAACAACTCCACTTCCTCAGGCGGATACGGTGCTCGTATACGTCGCTTAGGGCCCGTCGGACGGAATGCTAGACGTCGGGGTGCTGGACGGGATGCCTGACGAGATGCCGGACGGGGTGCCGGTCGGGATGCCAGACGAGATGCCAGACGGGGTGCCAGACGGGATGCCTGACGAGACGCCAGACGGGGTATTGCACGGGATGCCTGACGGGGTGCCGGACGGGATACCTGACAAGATGCCGGACGGAGTGCCAGACGGGATGCCTGACGGGGTGCCAGTCGGGATGCCTGACGGGGTGCCGGACGGGATGCCTGACGGGGTGCCGGACGGGATACCTGACAAGATGCCGGACGGGGTGCCGGTCGGGATGCCTGACGAGATGCCTGACGGGGTGCCAGACGGAATGCCTGACGGGATACCTGACGGGGTGCCAGACGGAATGCCTGACGGAATACCTGACGGGGTGCCAGACGGAATGCCTGACGGAATACCTGACGGGGTGCCAGACGGAATGCCTGACGGGATACCTGACGGGGTGCCGGACGGGATACCTGACAAGATGCCGGACGGGGTGCCGGTCGGGATGCCTGACGAGATGCCTGACGGGGTGCCAGACGGAATGCCTGACGGGGTGCCGGTCGGGATGCCTGACGAGATGCCTGACGGGGTGCCAGACGGAATGCCTGACGAGATGCCTGACGGGGTGCCGCACGGGGTGCCTGACGGAGTGCCGGTCGGGATGCCTGACGTCAGGGTGCCAGACGGGATGCCAGACGGGGTGCCGGACAGGATGCTTGACGGGATGCCTGACGGGGTGCCAGACAGGATGCTTGACGGGATGCCTGACGGGGTGCCGGACGGGATGCCTGGCGGGGTGAAGTGGCCCCGGCCCCCCAGCCTGGTGATGAGTGTCGCTCCGAGTCTGGGCTTGACCTTGATCACACTACCGTGTACGGCGGCGGCGAGAAGAGAGGTTCGCGGCGAGGATGAGAGTAGATTTCATGGCGGGTATCTTTGTTGTTGTCCTCTTCTTCCTCAGCTCTCGCCTTTATACGCTCGACCTGAGTAATTCTGGTGTGTGTGTGTCGAGTAGGGCCGAGTCGTGGCAACACTAGCGACGGTACCATTATTAGTTCATGCTGCCATGGCTCGGTTCAACATGAGCTACATAAGCCGACCTGAGATGTGCAGTTCATGAACACGAGCAAGTGAGCTGGGGTGGGCAAGTCGGCACAGGAGTTGGTACCCACTCAGCGGGTACTGCATACAATAACCCACCTAATACTCCTCTTCACACAGCTGCAGCAACCGGCGGCGGGGCCAAGAAAAAGAGTCTTAGCCCGACCCATACAGACAACAAAGAGGGAACGAGAACGAGTAGTTGCGGCACCAAGAGAATGGCGGAACAGCTGAGTCGGAACACACGCGAAAAAATCTACGAGCGAGGCGGAGGCGGTGAAGGATGCCATCGGAAATGAGCCAGTACACCCAAGGGCAGAAGTCACACAAACCCCCATACGGATAGTAATCCCGAGAAGCAACGACAGTACCAAGCCCCAGTACCGCTGGCATCTACCATAACACCCAAGTCCCCGCATGCGTAATTAGGCAACACATACCCTCGAAACCAACGATTCGGATGATATCTTATGGTGGAGGAACCGTCGTTCGGGCGAGTCGGCCCAAGGAACGATAGAGTGAGACATTTGGAACGAAGGTGCGCGAGGGTGTGGCACACCCTAATGGAGTGCCGTGTCGCCCGTGGCAACACGCCTAGCATATAATGGGGCGTGACTAATCGAAATTTTCTGAATTACAGTAATCCCCCGATTTCAGGAACAATGTACAACAATGTACTATCCTGCACGGCCTACTGCAAAAAAAAACACTAAATGACTTTGGGAGCTTCAACAACTCGTCTTTATTACTAAAAAATTGTACATCCTCATAGCCAATTGTATTTACATCCACTGAAGATTTTTCGTATTTGTTTCTATTTTATTGGAGGGTTCGGAAAGAATACGAGTTTGCACGCACGTGTGCAACTTTTTGTCACGAACGGTCACACCATCGGCAGCATTCGGCAATCGGCATTCCGCATCTGTCACAATTGCACTTGCGGGCTCACACAACAAACTCGAAAAAAAAACGGGAAGTTGACTGTATTAGGGGTGCTGAAATAGCGGGATATATATCTAAACCATTGTTCTGTGTGTGCTGCTGCGAAGGGTGAGCTGGAAATGAGTGCCGGTTATACTCTGAAAGTGCGCAGGATTTTGGGGGTGTGAAGCATCGTTAGCGGCGGCGCAGGCCTCCGCGGGGCGCGAGATGTCATAGGCGGGTCCGCGGCGATCGCAGTTGAGTCGGTATCGAAGGGCTAAGGCGCGCGTGA
>JAKELI010001228.1:0-10149 GCA_021525025.1 Lactarius hengduanensis
ACCGAGAATGAGGGTCTTTGCTGCCGAGGCGAGGTCGCGACGGGTGGGTGGGAACCCTCCGGGAGCGACCTGATGTGCGTCGACGGTTGCAGCGATCCTCATCATCGATCCCATGGCAAGAGGGCGTGGTGGGGGAAAAATTAAAAGACCCGGTATTTCAGACGGCACGCAAGAAAGGAATGAGCACGTGCCGCTTGCCCGCTCACTCAAAGACATGGCTCTAAGGCACCGCTCATGCCTCGCTACGCCTCAGACCCGCGAAACCCGCGAAGTTTGAGTAGGAAAAGGGAATGAACGAGTGAGAATGTGTGTGAAATCATCCCAAGAAAACAATACGAACTCGCATCGAAAAGAGAATATGAAGCAATACGCCGGAGATTATGGCCACAACCAATAACCTCACGAAGGTCTATTGTCCCGGCGAGGCCCCGCCAGCCGGCGCAGAAACGAGCGGCGCAGGTGCAAGCGGCGCCCCAAACATCCGAGTCGCCTTGAGCGAGACCGGCCAAATTTATGTTCAAGTTCGACGGGAAAGCGCTGGCCCGGGACAACGGGGATTTGTACAATATGTGTGGCGCGACTTGCACACTGCTGAGACGCAAAGATCTTACAGTATTCATCATGTATCCTACCGCTGAGGTTCCCGGAACTGGAAGGACCCAGGAATCGACCTACGATACGTCACTGGAACATGTCCGTATCATCAATTCTCGAGCCAACAGAGTCTAAAGGATCCCCGGGCATTTTGATCGTATGTCAACCATTTTCACTTCCATGTGTCCTTCTGCAGACGGGATTCGGATACATACAGTTCTCCGGTGCTGGAGACACCACTAGCAAGTACTGTCCTTAGGAAGTCCCGCCAACCTAGTAAGCAAGATTCCAGGTGGATCGATGACGCTTCGGCTCGTTGTGGGAAGGCTGTAGCTCTCTTGCGCGAAGGACACCCAAGTTATTTGACAGATCTCACGTCTCAAATAACCAGCTCTGCATCTGCCTGCTGGGGCCCTCCTTTGGTGCAGGACGGTTAGTGCGCACTCCCGGAACTTCAGCAAGATGCGTAATGTGTTTTGTACAGCAGCTGCAACCGTGCATGGCCCGCGCAGTAAGGATGGCACGGCCGTTGGGCTCTTTTTTCCTCGTTCGGCCATCTCGGGTGTCTCTCGGCCCTCTCAGAAGTGCATCTATTGCGTGGCCTTTTCCCTTCTCGGACCCCTGTGTCTCAGGCCATGACACGCTCTCAATATCTACCAAAATCGTCGTCTTTGTCTCCTATATCCCTTGTCCACTTCCCATCGTCGTCTCATACTCCCGCTCTTTCTCTCCTTGTTCACGGGCTACTGATGACTATGATCTCTCGGTGAACCTTGTCTTTTCCCCACGCGAACGGCGTACACATCACGAGGCACCAGTTCACGGACCGCCTTTCGTTTCCTTCTTTGCAGTCGTCGATCGTTTGTCCTTCTTCCCAGATCTCTCAGACACTCCGCGCTCCCTATTCTTTTGTCCTAGACATCGCTGTCTTGGTCTTTGCTCCCCCCGACCCACCGCCTTGGTCCTGTCGTTATCGAGGGCAAGGGCACATGTTCCTCATTCGCACGTCGTTTCCGACGCTAGTCATGGAATGGTATATCGCCCTTTGTCTCTTTCTCTCGCTTGATCTTATTTTGTCATTGTTCATTCTCTCCCTTCGCGTTCTCTTCATGCTGCTGCCTTCCTATCACGCCACTCCTTCCCTACGACTGCCTCTCTACGTTGCCGCTCTCGGTTTCCGTCTTCGACGCTGCCCTGCTTTACGCTTACCTCTACATACTGAGCGCGTTAGGTACTAACGTGGATGTATGTAAGACTCCCTTTTTTCTGCTGAATGTCAGGCATCATCGCACAGTTCGATTGACGAGCCACAAAACGAAGGCACTTCCACTTGAGCTCGCTGTTCCCAAGTCCCCTGCCTTCGGTAAGGTTCCCAGTTCAAGTTATAGCCATCTCGACCCTTTATCTGAGTTGCTCGCTATCGCGCACTCGCGGCGGTGGCCTAGTGCATAAACGCATCCGAGCAACATCCGAGTCGAACCCAACTTCGCCCTAGCCACTGTTCCATCTCGGTCTCAGCCTGAGTCAACATGAACCGTTCGCCGTTACTTCGGTCGTCTTCGCAATCGCTACAGCTCAGTCCCGGTTCTCGTCAATGATCCGGGTGGCCCGCCTGACCCAACGATGGTCAATCTCCAGCTCGCTGTTATTCACATCTTATCTTCCTCCTCTCCTTGAGTTGTTTCCTCCCTTCGTATGCCCCTTATCATGTTCGCACACAGTCACCAAGAACTCATGCGCGCGTCCTAGCACGCACAGTGCTATATGATAAGTGGAGAAAGTCCACATCACGTCCTCTCTAAAGCTAGACAAAAAAAACGAATCGTGAAGTTCGAAACGTGCGAGTAAGGGAAGGAAGAATGAACGAATGAACGTTAATGAACCCGTGAAAATGAGCGTGTGTGAAATCATCCCAAGAAAAACAATACGAACTCGCATCGAAAGAGAATATGAAGCATGTACACGACCACGACGGAGATTATGGTCCCAACCAACAAGCTCATGAAGCTATTGCCCCGGCGCAGAAACGAGCGGCGCAGGTGCAGGCGCCGCCCCAAACATCGCCTTGAGCGACAAGTCGTTCTTAGCCTGGCGCACACGCTCCGCCTCCTCCGCCCCGCCCGTCATCTTGAGCTTCTTCCCGCCAACGAATCCCTTCAGCTCCTCCTCAAACTCGTCCGCGCGGTCAGCAAGCTCGCGCTCCCGGTTCTTCTGGCTCGCCTCTATCGCCTTGAGCCGCCGCTCCGGGTCTACCGTCGCGCCACGGATCTCCAGCATCACCGAGCTCAGTCCGCCGCCGCCGCCGCCAGGCTGCTGTTGCTCCTTGTCCACCGTCGGCGTCTTGAGCGCGCGTCCGCGCGCCCCGCGCGCACCCGATGAGCCGCGCAGCGAGATCACCTTTTCCACGTGTCCATATACCTCTGTGACCGCCTTCCTGTCCTCGATCAGGTCCGCGAGGAACTCCTCCTGGTGGTTGAGGAACTGCTGTTCCTCGACGATGCTCTGCAGCTCCTCCTCCCACGTCTTCTTCCACATCGGCTTGACCGTGCTGATGTGCTCCGTCAGGCTCTGCAGCTCCGCGCCGACCGTGCTCAGGTCCTCCTTGATCGCCCGCAGCACCTGCGGCTTTGGCGAGATATGCCGCTTCAGCACGTCGTCCTTCACGCCCTCCACCGTGTCCTGCAGCTCCTCCATCTTCGTCAGCACGTTCTGGCTCCGCGCGTCCAGCTTCGTCTTGCCGGCGTCGATGTATGACCGCGCGCCGGGCACCTGGGTCGACGCCATCTGTCTCACGGCCTGGGTCTGGGTGCGCAGCCCCGTCAACGTCGCCTTGGTCTGCTTCATAAAGTCCGTATACAGTTGCCGCATGATGCCGAGGTCGCGCCTCAGGTTCTGCACCTCGTCGACCTGTGTTCGCAGGTCCGACACTATCCGGAGCGAGTACTCGGACATCACCGACGAGCCCGTCATTTGCGGCTGCAGCAATAGGGATTGGCCCGTTTCTTGCGGCACTAGAGGCGTACCAAAAATGCTGGCATCGGATTGCGTCGGCGTGCCTTCCCGTTGTACGAGGCGTGACAGTCGCCGCGCGACCTTCTGTAACTGGCTATCGGTGGGTAATTCGACTACGCTCGTTTCATCGATCACAGGAGGTACGAGAATAGATGAACGACGGTTCTCGCCGGACAGTTTTCCGGAGGGTCCCGGAGTTCTTGCGCAAGGCTCGAGATCTGCACATCGATATGCTTCTTAATCTGGTCAAGCGCTACAGAGATTCCGTCGGTAACTGCACGATATACCAAGAGCTCAGAGGTACTCACGTTCGATGTTGAGAGATAATAGGCATTTGTCTTTCACCTCGTCGGTGTCCTCCAATTCATACTGCACTCCGCTCGATGGGTCGCGGATGTAAATCGCAGGGAAATCTTCTTGACCGGGATTATACGCGAACTTGTCCACGAAGAGCATCCGCAGCGAAGAGAACGTCAGACCCGGCTCCATCCTTGCCTTCTTCACCTCCTGCCCGACCTGCAGAAACACGTTGATGGAGTCGGGCGTGCCAGGAGCACTAGGTACAGGTTTGGGAGCAGGTGTGGAACTCGACGACTCCGCAATCCTCGGTGTAGGGGGTAGCGGGGCTGTGGGCACCGCACGCGGTAATGGCGGAACGGGAGGACGCTCCTCCACGACCTCGGGAGGTGGGGGTCCCCGAGTGCGCGAGATACTGCGCTGGCGTCGCGGGGATTGCAGCGGGATCGCAGGCGGCACCTCATTCTCCTCGTCCGCCTCAGTGAGCGCGGTAAGTTCATTCGCCGTGAGCGTGCCGCCCCCACCAGCCACGAGGGAACGTCGATTCGGGTGGCCAACACCCAGTTCCGAGCGCCCGCGCGGCACGCCTGTCATCTTGGAGATATTGTACGTCGAGAAGCGCTTCGAGGCGCGCCTCTCGAGCAAATCGCTCTTCTTTAGCGCAGCGAGAGAACTCGCTACGCCCGGATTCGCGGTGAGGTTTTCGACGGCGGGAAGCTCGGGAGGTGGGGATTGCGTGCTACTGCGGTCCGGCTCCATCGGACTCTGGGACGACGAATCATCGACGACCACTGACGGCGGTTGCGCTGGTTTGTCCACCAGTGAGTAACGCTTGACATTGGCGGGAACTTGGGGTGCCGAGGCTCTGAACAGCGGGACCGGCGTCCCCTCGGGATCGGGATCGGGTTCAGGGAGCGGGACATTCTGGGGAGGTGGTGTATATGGGGGAGGTAAGCTATGAGCGGGAGTAGATGGGGGGCGAGGATCGCTGGGAAGTCGTGAGGAACGGCCAGAGTTGTGCTGGGGTTGGGGCATAGGGGCGGGAAACCCAAATCCTCCGACGAAGTGTGCGTCGCCGTTGGATGAGGGATCGTAGGTACCCGACTCTTTTCTTCGGGAAGATCCGACTGAGGGTTGAGTGTTTCTTCGGGAAAAGCCATCGTCAGTACTGGCGATGGAAGTTTGAGTATCGCGTCTTGCATGGGTCCGGGAGGAACGGGACATCTGGCCACTGTCTGAGCGAGTGTGTCCAGATGCCTCAGATTTTGGCCTGTTGTTGGAGACGATTTGACGGAAGATATGTTGCTTTCCACGGAGCCCTTTTAATAAATTGGTGACGATGTTGCGCACCTGAGGAAGGTATCTATCAAGGGTCGTCGAGGAAGCCTCTTCAGAAAGACATTCTTCCAGAACTCCGCGCAACTCATCCGGAAAGCCCAAGAGTTCACTTGATAGCAAGATGTGAGAATTAGGATCAGTGGAATTAGATAGGGGACGTACGACATGTCGATCTCGTAGAAGGCGAATGCGCTTACTGCGGTATTGAAGTCATTCCCCAGGCGCACGTAGACGTCGCTGACTTCCTCTTCGGAAGCTTTGCTGATTGACCATTGGGTAAGTGATTCGAGGAGCTGCTTGATGGAAACAAGTAGACGGGTGACGGCAGACTCGACGACAGGCTAAACGAAGTAAGCGTAAGCCCTGTGCCCAGGAAAGGGAACCACTACGCCCCTAGCAGAAGATATCCGCAAGCCGCAGTGCGAGCGGACCACGCAGGGAGGGTGGAGGTAACAATAAGGGGGCTGAGAACTCACAGTTGACCGAGACTTGGTGGAAGTCACGCTTCTTGCGATTTCCGATCTGGAAGGAGAAGATTGTGTGGAAGCTGGGGGTGGTAACGGCTGCTTCACGGCCATGACTCGGATCGTAGCAAAGACGAAGGCGGATGTAACGTATCAACACACTGATGTGATGATTATGTAACAACGCTTTACACGAACAACTCTCCCTTAGACACCGTCTTGACTTGTCCCGCCAGCTTAATCCTCTGCTCTCCCACGTCTAATTCTATTCTGAGATCCCCTCCACGAGTGCTGACTTGTCTCGCATTGATCACCCCGGACAGCTCTTTCGTGGCCATCCAATACGGCGTCGACAATGCGTGCGCGGTGCCACATACCGGATCCTCGGGAATTCCGACACGAGGTGCGAACATCCTCGATTCGAACGCCACGCCGGGGACCGACGACGGCGCGACGACGACGTTCACCATGAACGGACTATCCCGCTAACCCCCAAACTCCTATCAACACCGCCGGTCCATATACGAGTCGAGGCAAACTTACCAGTGCGTCAATGTCCACCTTGAGGCTTTTCAAGTCGTACGTGTCCACCTCGACGAGCGCATACTGGTCCATGTGCGCCATCCCGCGCCCGATGTATGTCACGCGCACGTGCTTCCCGAGCGCGCGCGCGAACACGCCCCGCAGCTGCGCGTCCTCCGCTCCCACGAGCGCCTCGGAACGCCCTGCGTCGAGGTCGATCTCGATGCGGCCCTCCTCTACGCGGCGTGCGATGAGGAACTTGCCCGTCGGCGCCTCGAATCGTATCGCACTAGGGGCCAGTGTGCCTTCGGCTCCATGGAGCACCGACGCAGCTGCCGCGACCGCACCGTGCCCGCAGAGCGGCACCTCGATCTCCGTGGTGAACCACCGGATGCCGAACGTTGCCGTGCCGGATATGTCGTCCGTGTTGGTCTCGCGCTGCGCGATGAACACCGTCATTGGTTGGTTGAAGTTCGTGGCGATCGATTGCAGCGTTGCATCGGGAAGCGCGGTCAGCGAGGGCACGCGCACGACCGCGGCGGGGTTGCCCCCGTCAAGCCGGTCCGTGAATGCATTCTCTATACTAAAGGGAAGCGTTTGTGGGCGAGCGTCGATTGTCATGTACGTATGTATCTGCGAAGAGAATGCTGTGTGTATATATATTGGTTCTCAACGAATCAGGTGGCGAAGATGATATGACTCGAGCTATCATACAAGCCGGTCCCCGTGACCAAACGCCTGGTAGGCCCATCCGTGGCCGTGCATCATTGTGAGAAACCGATGATGGGGGAACTCTTACTCGAGTCGCACTTGAGACTACACAGCTGCCCGAGCCATAGCGCAGGCACAGTAGACTCGTAACCAGCCGTTCGAATGAGGATTTTTGTGGGGTCGCAAGCGACTAAGCGCAGCCGGCACCTCATAGAGGTCACCGGTCTACAGGCACCTCGGGCTTCTTCTCGGGCTTCTTACAAACACAGTCGGGTTTGTTTTGCCTCCGGTTTACCGAACGGTGGCGTAAGCTGAAGTCGACGGTACGGAACTACAGTAGACGGTACCTGTGTGCAAATCCGACTCTGTAACGCCCGCTTACCACCGAGAACATGCTAGCTTGGTCGGACTCTAGGAAAGAGCTCGTTTTCTTGCCTGACCTGGCGGGCTTGAGCGCTTCGGAATGCATGGCGCTTGAAATACTTGCGCGTTACCCGTTCACGCATCCAACATAATTCCGAGTCCAAAACCAATCATCGATAGCATCATTAGCATGTGTAACACGTAGAACTGACACAGCACAGTGACAACGACAGCAACTGAGCAGGTTAGGAATACATACGGCCAGAAAGCAACACAACAACAGGAATAAAATCAAGAGAGAGAAACCAAAAAAGAAACAGGGGGGAGGATAAGTGCAGGTACACGAATAGATAAACAATGTATTAGATTGTAACTCAGCAGAGAAGCACTATCCTGGCCATAAATCTTCCGGATTGAGCAGCACCGTGGGCTGCAGCGGTGTCGCGAGGTCCATCTCCACTCCGTCCTCATCGCCACGGTCGTCCAAGAGGTCACTTTCCGTCGGCAAAGACTCCAGCGCAGGCACAGGCGTGGGTATGAGCAGCTCCCGCAGCGCAGCCTCGCGTGTGGTAGACGCAGCAAGCTCGGCGCGCAATCTACGACGACGATCAGTGACAACACGTAAAAGGGAAAGCGCAGGGCGCACCGGATGCACTCTTCTTCAACGAACAATATGCGCCGAAAGGTGCGCCAGGGCGGCGTAGAAGTGCGTGGTGGCGCGTCCTGCTGCTCCTGCTGCCGGGGCTGGACCTACGGAAAGAAAAAAGTCAGTTTCGGACTGCTGTATCGCGCGAAAGGGTAGCGAGGCGCACCCGTTCATGTTGCATCCGGGAGAGGCGCTGCTGTTCGGCGCGCAGGCCCGCGAGGTCTTCCGTCACCGCCGCTATCTGCCGCGCGAGGTCTGTTGGGGGCTCTATGTCGCGCACGGGATGCGCGGCGCGGGAGTCGGGGACAAGCGTTCTGGGAAGCGTACTAATGGGGGTGGGGAAGGCGCTGGCGCCGGGCCACGCTGCGGTGTGGGTGACTCTGGTGTCGAGGCGCGATTGCGCGGTGGGGTCGGTGGAAGTGGGAGGGGAGTCGTCGGCATCGGCGTCAGCGCGCTGCGGTCTGGCGGTAGACTCTCATTCAGCCTCAGCGTCGCGCGCGCATCCTCGAGCTGCAGACGAACAGTCAGGTCGTGCCAATGGTGTACGAAAAGCACACGCACCTTCTGCACGAGCCCGGCGACCTCGTGCGTCAGCGCCTCGTCCGCGCAGCAGACTGCTGCAGGACGCGGATGGCGCCGTCGCGCGAGAGGGACGGAATGGGGGACGTCGGCGCGGTCTCGTACCGCTCCTCGAGCTCAGCCTCGCGCCGCGCGAGCTGGCTTCGAGTTCTGCGACGCGCTGCAGGGCCGCAGAGCGCGCAGCATGCTCGCGCTCACACTCCTCGCGCAGTGCGGTGAGCAGTGCAGCGGAGTACGCGCGTCCGGCTGCGGTCCATGTCGTCTGTGGCTGTTCGTGCAGGCGACGGGGCTTAGGTGGGACTATCGATCAGTCGTGAATTGAATGGCCAGTCGCGAGGTAACAAAACAATGACAGACCAGCCAGACTAGTCGACGAGAGTCCGCTGTGAGGCCAGAGGCTATAATCGTTGCACACTTCGACTATGATACGCGCAGTGTGGTCAGGGCCGTGGGTGTGTGCGTGTGTTGTGCGACGTGCGACGCACCTTTCTCGATGAGGTTGCAGGAGCGGCCTCGCGCAGACCGTCTCGTTCCTCCTCCATCGCGGCTCGCTCGGCCCTGCGGAACGCACCTGTGCCTGAAGCGCAACACGCTGGCGGCGCTCCTCAGAAATCTCCTCGGCATACGTGCGACGTTCCGAATCGAGGGTGTCGAGAGTTGCCATGAGACGTGCGTGTAGTTTGGCCGCGCGCGCGGCATGGGCCGCTAATTGGAGTTTTGGGGTCGGCAATCTAGTGGGCTGTCATACTGAGATGTGTCGAGGGATGACGGAGTAGGGCGTGGAGAGGCGCACCGGAACGTCACTGTGGTTTGTTTAAGTCCGTGCGGGAATAATTCGCAGGTCCCATTCGTCGGCCAGAACGTGCAGGGTTGCTGATGAACCGAGTTCATCAACAACCAGTCGGGGACGCTCAGGCAAGTTTGTATATTTGCAGCTCTCGAATTGACACGGCTCAATGGTCTAGTCGTAGGATTCCTTCTTCGGGTACACCCGTAATTGGAGGAGGTCCCGGTGTTCAATTCCCGGTTGAGCCCATCTTTTGGTTTCCTTTTGTTTCTCCAGCAGCGGCCAGAGATTACTGCGTTTGAATCGCTGTAACTTAGGGCCGAGGTTTGTCATTGCAGTAAATACGCGCAAGTTTTCACAGTAAAGGTTAGATCGTGCTGATATCACATGTCCGGCTACCTTTTGCTTGTCTTCGGCTTCGGCTATTCTCTCCGTTTATAACCGCACGTCACAGACACTTTGTTTACTTTTGCACCCCGCAACAAAATCTTTGAAAACCCCTCCACAATGGCATCTTCTGCCCAAGTTGCATATTCCGGCAAGGCCGCAGTCCTTGCAAAGAGCGACAATGACGTAGTACTCGTCGCAGCAGTGCGCACTGCTATGACCAAGGTACTTTTCGATGTCGTTTCTCGGCTTTTCCTCTCCAACACTCGCTCCACAGGGGAAGCGAGGCGGATTTAAGGATACCCGCCCAGAGGAGTTGCTTTCAGGCGTTCTTCGCGCCGTCTATACGAAGGTCAACCTCGACCCTTCACTCATTGAGGACATCAGCGTCGGAAACGTTCTTCCTCCTGGCGGCGGTGCAAGTGGGCCCGCATGGCTGCTCTTCACGC
>JAKELI010001229.1:0-10129 GCA_021525025.1 Lactarius hengduanensis
GCCGGCATCGCGCAACCCAGCCAATGTCTACAAATATGGGTGCTCAAAGTATTGTAGTTGCGTTGGTCGCTCCGCCATCCTCGCCATCCTCATCGCCATCCTTGTCGTCCTCGTCCTCGTCGGGATCGTCGATTTCATTGGTGTCGGACCATCGTCGTCGTTGTTGCCACCTCGTCATCGTCATCGTCACTTCGTCGAGGATGTCGTCCCCGTTGTCGTTGCATTGTCTTCATCGCTGTCGTGTTGTGGTAGCAGCCACCTTCGTCGCTTTGTCGTGGGCTCCTCTCAAAGGCTCTCATGTTGCCATCGTCGCCTCACCGGGGCTGCCCGTGACCGTGACCGCGGTCATTGTCGTGGTCACCCGCGTCGCGATTCGCACAGACTTCATCTTGCGTTAGCGGAGTGCCTCGGTGGTGGTGGTACACGGAGGGTCGTGGAGGTGGTGAATTGGTCGGAGTTAGGTCATATGCGGTGTCGTGGAGGTAGTGAATTGAGGTTCGGCGCGGCAAGCACTAGAGGAGTAACCCTAGCGGCGGCGGTACCGTCAAGACCGCACGTAGAGTGCCTCTGAGCGGCGGCATTGGAGTCGTCACTGTTGGAATTGCGCAGGATTGAGTTACCCTCGCAGTCGTTGAAAGTACTAGTGAGATTGTCCACATCATTGCATGACAGCGGGAAGACGGCAAGCACGACGGCGCCAAAGAAGGCACCTGGCGTAGCTAGTCGGCTTCGCCGCCGCGTGCAGGTGTAGTTGTGTAACTTGTGTTGGCGGGGGACGATACTGGTGACTTAACAAAAAAAAACAAGTCGTTACTCCGATCGTGGTACTCCGATCGTGGGAAGAGTGGGAAGCTTCCCCGTGTTGCCATTCGCGTCACCGTGACTCTGTCCCCCCTTCACCCAGCTGTTCCTGCCCCTCCCGCTGTCCACTCCAACTCGACATTCAAGACAGCAAAGTCAATATCCTGGTGGCCTCATCAAATCCCTGTTCATACTGACCCGAGGTAACCAGGATGCCGCCGTTACTGGAAAAATAAGTTTTATTTAATGTGGCTACAATACTGACCGTGATTATAGTTCTACTATACAGCTACTGTTAGATCTCACGACTGCAGCCGTCCGTCCGATCGACACGACGTGGCCGTCGGCATTTTTCCTGGGCTGGATGAACACATCGCGGGTGATAACTGATCCCGATCCCGAGGTCGCGCCCCGGTACTGCGCAGAGGGGCCGGACGTGGCAATCCGTTAGTTAACTTTGCGCAACCGCTCGACAACTGGAGCAAGGTCATCGACTCTTGGGGGTCCATGGCGGCGACGACAGTGCAGAGTCATGTTGTTAAAATTGGTGGTATGTTTACAATTTCCTGAACCCACCCGCCCCTTGCACACCCCACTGATTTGCAGCTATTACCATTTTACGAGCTAGCGTGCACATGCCGCGCGTGCTCTCAAGACTCCGCTGCTGTTGCTACCCCACGAAGCCCCCTCCCCCCGAAAAAGTGAGTATTGTTTGGTTCATGCTTACGATGTGCTGACATTGAGTACACGCCAGCATAGCTGTCCTAACACAACACACACTGTTACCGTTGTTGCCAGAGTCGTTGCCCTAGGTGGACTTCATGCCACATCCTTGCCACTACCGCAGCAAGAGGGCTGAAGTGAGCTCCAACCACGCAGGATGTAACTCAAGTAACGACATGGGTGAGGCAGCCGTGACTATGATGGCAGCAAGGCAACTGCAGTGACCACTGGCACAACACCCGAGCGACAGTGAATGCGACGGCGACGGCGTGGCTATGGTGACGACGACGACGACGACGACGGCCGCCACGGTAACGACAGTGACAACATTAGCAGCATCGATGACGATGGGGGGGGATTCGTTTAGCTATCTGTAGATGTTTTATTTGTCCTATGTACGACGCAATAAAATGATTTTTTTTCCTATATTTTATGAACGATTCTCTAAGTCGTCAAGATCTTCAGATCTTCTGAGCCGTCTAGTAGCCAGGCACACCCGAATGGGCTGAATCAGACGAGAAAGGCGATTGTCGAGTCTAGCTAGCTCTGCAACTCGCCACTAACATTGACACGACCCCCCACCTGTTGTCCCCTAATATTCCCCGCGTTTCCTTTCCATCTACTCTCTAGTTCTCCTAGGGCACGAAAGAACCGACTCACCAGAGTCACCACTCAATTGAAGACATTTATGTCCAGCAATCCGGGCAATACAACCGATGTCCCATATGCCATCTCGAGTGACCACATGTCCCATTAGCCCTTCGTTTTTCCGAGCTAACACTGAGCACCACCATTTCCGAGGGGTAACATTATTTCATTCGCCAAGCCATACACAAAGAACTCTTCACCGCCCAAAATATGCGCATATACTCCGAAAATTCAGGCTTTCTGTAATGAGTACGTCTTTCTTTATTTATCGAGCAACTGACACTATATCACTCTTTTATAGGAAGGCATCCTGGGTAGGTTGCTCGCGTCTAGGTCAACTCCATTGCAACTACCAATACGATACACCCCCATTCAAGCTTGTGAAGGTAAGCTGTCTTACTTCACATCAGTCACTGATGACACCCCCATAGGACTTGGCCCGCGACACGATTCCTGCCAACATGGCCGACGACGCACTGACAACATCAACGGACACAGCGACAAGCCACCTCAACGCCTGGAGCAACGTCGACTGGCGGTGCCTCGGAGGCGACCACTTCAAAGCCGGTTAACAAGAGAGCCCCGAAGATCAAGACAAAGAAAGCGGGCATCGTGCGCCCCAGAACGAGCACAACTACGAGGTACGTCTCGGTCATCACTTTGACCGCTTGTCCTGACACAATCCCTTACAGGAACCTCTTTGCAATCAACTTCCTCAAAGACCATCAAGTGACGTGCAAGGAATTTGCGAAGGTATGGAACGACTTGGACGAAGATACATGGTGAGTCGTCCGGTCCTCATTTGATATGATTTAATGCTTAATTATAACCCTGGCGCAAACACGAAACTTGGAAGAAGGCCATGACTGCGATGACGACGGTGGCGGGGCGACTACCGCCACGGCGTTGTCCCCGCTGATGTCAGCGGGGTCGTGGTCTTTGGTGATGGGTTGGTGCATCCACTGTAGTCGATAGAATGTACTGTCTTGTCGTGTAATGCAGTAGAATGGATCGAATTCAATGTAATTCGATGCTCCGCGTTTCTGTGTGTGGTTCGACAATATTCAATAAGAATCATCGGATATCATTAAAATTCGACAGGGATTGAAATAATAAAATCAATCGCATCCAATAAATATCATTATTATACAACACACAATTGAATCCAAATGGATATAGTCCAAAATTTCGGATTCGATTGAATGTATTCAATTGAATTCAATCGCACCCATTTCCATTAATCGGGATTCCCACTGGGGTTGAGGGGTGAACGTTCGTTGTCTGGCGGAACGGGAAAACGATTCCCACGATCAGCCCACTGTAACAAATCTTGCGACTTGTCAACTCAGAACTGAAGCCCACTACCTCGCCTCGCCAGTCGCCTTCTTTGGCGTCGTCCTGTTTGTCGTCTCCTGGGTGTCGTAGGGCGTACAACGATGACGGCGGACAATTCAACGGCAACGCAATCGCTGCAACAGCTACCGGTCACCGGTCACCTCGCAGCGCCCCCCGCTTTGCGCGCATGGTGCACCCAAACTCTCCGGCGCCGACCTGCCCACTTGGCTCCAGAAAAGATTTAGATAAGGTTTTTTTTTTTTTTTCTTTCATCTCATCTCAAACCAGTGCAAGGTAATGTGGCCATAACGCTACTGCCGTCCCCTTGGCCGTCCCCCTCCCCATGTGCGCGCTTGGGCCAGCCACCTTAGCTCGTCAACCGCCACGCCACAAACACTCGTGCACCACTGCACCCCAACATCACGAACCACTGACCCCGTCGCACCCAACCATCGCCACATGACAACAAATGTGGGGTGACAACCACACGTCGGTGATCGCGACGACGACGGCATCACGACAACTACGGGAGCGGCCGCACGGGCCACCACGGCGACGGCGAGGGTAAGGCGGCGATGGCGAGAGTAAGGCGGCGGCAGGGCGAACGACGATGAGAACGGGGATGACGACGATCGACTCGGAATATGTACTTATGTAGTTCTAATGTTAGGCTCCTAGGTCTTATTGCAAAAAATGAAAAGTGGCCTAAAGCCTGCCATTTGCTTGAAAACCCGCCAATACCCGCTTTGACGGGTACGGGTTTTAGAGGGGTTGGAATATGCTACCCGGACCCGTACCCGTGACAACCCTACCCGTGACCCACACGGGTTTGTCATACCCTTGACAATCCCTAGCTGGTGTCGGGTTCTATCAGCATTGATGGTGTCGACATCTCGAACCTTGGGCTCAATGATGTTTGTAATGTGTTTTCGTGAAAGCCATGTGTCCCAGCCGACGACTCTGCTCCTGCTCGACTCTACTGCCGCTACCTCGTTCACTCACTTGGATGCAACTGCTGTGCTGTTGCCCCCTCTCCCCGCCGCCATCCTACATATTTGGCCCCACAAATGATGTAGATAAGTCCATGACAACGGCAGCGTCATCCCCTCCCCTTGTGCGCGTTCAGGCCACCCCCGCTCGCCAACTGTCACACCACTCGCAGCACCCTGTCGCCCATGCAGTGACCCTCCTACCTCCATCACCGTCGTCGACGACGGCAACACGGCGGCAGTGCAAGGTGACAAAGATGGTTACCACGATGTGCCGTGGCAGTCATCAACAGCCGACCAGTTAGCCCTTGGGCTCTGCATAGTGCTGTTTTCACGCGGAACGGCTTCGAATCGGTATGTCCTCGATCTGTTTAATCATACTTTTGATTTATTTTTGTCTAGGTTACTTACTGCAAGCGATGAGTGGCCTGCTGTTGGCGCCGCTTTGGGATTTCCCCCATTCCCTGCAGGCGATCCTACCCAATCGCTGCGGTGTGCACTTACCATAGCGCGTCTGTTACAACAGTTATACAACAATTCTTTGCGCCACTTCGAGCAAGCCTACCTTAACAACGTTATTGCCCAACTGAGGAGCTCACAGGCGTTGGTATCTGCTCAGGCTTCCCCTGGCTTGCCATTCATTTTCCGTAATTACTTTATGTTTCACCCTCTGTGCGGATGTCAGAGAATCAGCATGGGTTACTATACCCATAGGCTCAATTCCAGGGCACACTGTGTTGTTGAATTCACATAAATTGATGCACAAGTATGGGCCAATTCAAACAGTTGACGCCGCACGGCTTGCTGGATACCGAAGTCGCTCAGCACGTCCTCCGCCACAAAGTATGAGGATTAGGCGCAGTGGTGGGGTGACGACTAAGGGTTTGGCGGGTACGGGTCAGGGTTAGCTGTTTTGGACACGGTACAACTCTCTTCTTGACGTAGGAGTCTGACTCATTTCTTTCTGACCTTCTTCTTGGCCACTTATGCCGCGTACTAAATCGATTGGCCAACAAAGGAGACGACACCGTGAAAGTTTGCAGAACGTTCGTTTTTTGTACGCTCTTTTTTTCCTCACTGACACCATGAAGCTTTCCTGGCGTACAAATGATGAGCGTTCATCCGAGTCTTCGTTCAATTTGGATCTTTTGCTTCCTGTGCATGTAGGCGTACGTCTTTTATTGATCTCTCTACTATCCCATCCATGATGTCTAACCAACATCTTCGTACAGTCCGCTGTGAACGAAATTCCCGCTGTTGATGACCCCTTCACCCCTGAACAGCAGCGGAGTGTGATGGAACCTCTATCGACTGGTGATAGCCTGTTGACCGATCCTGCGTCACTCGGGATGTCAAGCCAGCCCATTGCCCCGATCCAGCACGTCTTCTCCACAGGGAAGAAAGATCGCTGCCATTCTTCACCATCGTCGGCTTGCGTCTACACAAGAATCCCAGCTTCTGACTCCTTGAATGGTCCACAGTCGGTACGACTCACATTTTCCCCGATTCCATCTGAGTGCCTGCAGTTTACGATATCACTGATCGCGAGTCGTATGATGAACTCGCCTGGTGGTTCGCTGAGCGTCACTCGCCGTCGCCGTCGCATAAGATTCCCTCTGTTGTTGACAGCCTTGCGATACCGCCCTCCCCCTGTGCGGTGGCACCTGTCTCTTCTGCATTTTCGTTCGCGGTTAATGGATGGGGACGGTCACGTGCAATGGGTTACACCCCCCTGTTTCCTCTGGGTGGATGCTTTCCAGCCTCCTTTTCTTCAGTCTCTACTACATTCTCATGCCGTCTGCTAGGTCAATTGGACAACAAAGAAGACGAAGACGTGAAAGTTTGCAAAAGGTTTGTCTTCCTTGCGCATAGCCCAAGTGAAAGGCGATCATCTTCTGTCGAGCTCCGGGTCACCCTGCCTGAGAATGTCGAAGTATGCATCCTGCTCTCCCTGTTTTGAGGTCCCCGCAGTTCGAACTCACCGCTGCATTTTTTTTCAGACTTCGGCACAGGCAGCGATGGATGTCTGTGACCCGTTAGACGCTGAACAAGAAGAAACTGAAATCGAATCCCTGGTGCAGCACGAATCCGAAGAGAATTCGACAGACAGTCATTGGAGAATTGTGTTCGGCTGGTCCTGTGTTGCAGGTGAGTCAGGAGCGACGTGACTTGGGCTTTGTGCGTGCCGAAGGTGTACGGAATGATGAGGTTGGTCTTTTTTTTCACCTTTTCCTTTTCCTTTTCGCGCCTGACCGTCGTTTCCTGTCACACACAGGACAGCGCATTACTTGGCAAGAATGGACTTTGTATGCAGTTCTTGCAGGGCGCAGCGCTTCGCTTGCATTTCTTGCAGGGCACAGCGCCTTGCCTGGGCCTCACATTGCAAAGCTCTCCCCTGATAGATGGTGTGCCCCCTGGTTCAGCTCACATTTCCTGTCTCGCCTTTCTCGAACACCCTCGTGCATCGCCTTTGATGAAAGATTCTACTTTCTTTGATGCGATCATCCCACTGACGCAACGAGTCGGAAAATGCGAAACCTTGATAGCAAACCTTCGATACCAAAGGGGTCCTTCCGAACCGGAACCAGGTTCTGGATTATATGACATCCTAGCATGTGTGCGTGACTGATAGTGCAAACATTGCAGACCTCTCTCATAATCCGCCGTTACCTGTGCAGATCGTTACTTTTGAATCCGGCGTTAATGAATAGAGCCCAAAATGCATGGACACCGCGTTCTCCCTCATGGGTGGATTCAGGAACGTGCGCAGGACACCTTCTCTGGCTAACATTACTCCGTCTTTGTTTAGCATCGGTGTTCCCGCGACAATGTACGTGACCAGGACTGTCGTCTCTGTCGAGAGAGAGTTCAACACATTCATCGTCTTTGTCACGCAAAGAGTCCCAACGATGGCGTCTCGCAGCTCACAGTCCGTGCAAAACTTAGACAGGACGAATCGTTTTCCCCGCTTCAAACTCTCCCCTAATAGAACGCGCTAATGGCTTTCACTAGCCATCTTTGCTCCATCCAACAAACAGTCACCATACTGAGGGTACACAAGGTCACCACGCTGTGGGTTCCGGATGAGTGAGCACTAGCGATGAGGATTCTAGCCGCATGGTGTATCTATATATTGTCTTAACAAACTTCGTTTACATTGCATCACGAGAGCGTCGTGCAACCCAACAAGCAAGTTTTTTTGAATCTGGCAGCTTTGATGAATGACGGTGAAGATGAAGTGGACCCATATACAATGGACACGTGCATACGCTGACACATATTTTGCTGACAAAGAGCACTTGCCTCGCTGTCTTTTGTTCGTCTTAGACAAACCTATCCACTTTACCATATAGGTGTGAGTTTGTGAGGATGGGAAAGGGATGCAGCAGGTGCCGGCCCTGGTGCCGCGCATCCCTGCCCTGCCCTCCACTCCCCTTGTTTGAAAGGTTTTAGAGGTTTTCCCTGATGTTGTATGTCCAGCCCCACTGTCATCGAGAAACGGCATTGACCAAGCTTTTGCATCAGCCCTTCGAGGCATCAAAATGACGCTTCATGGCCCGCCGTACCCTTCATCCATCACGCTAGAGCCTACTCCGCAAACCTTTGTTCTCAACCTACTATGTAACATGGAGGCGTCCGACCCTGAGTTCAAATCATACGACGGCGCTCAAACCATTGTTGAATGGAGTGCCCCTTCAGGCCCAGGCAGAGTGTCGACCAAGTGCGGCCACGGTGTAGGCCAAATCCGGGCGAGTGCCAAGCATCAAGTACATGAGTGCGCTGACGGCGCGTTGATATGACTGGATGTTGACTTCTGGTGAGTCTATTTTTGTTAAGTGCTCATTTGCAAGCGTGGGTGTGCTGATGGGACGAGCTTCTGACTTTCCGAAACGCTCTAGGATTTCCAGGGCGTACTTCTCTTGGGACAAAGCGGCTGCTGCGATTTCGTGTGACATGCATACCAAGTATCCAAGCTATCTCGCCGAGATCGGTCATCTGGTAATGTTTTTTTTAATGTTTCTTTGTCTTGTTTAATGACTTCAAGGCTTTTGCAGGCCATAGTGATGTCGTCTACATAGAGGGCAATAATGGAAGGGACGTCGCCTCGAATGCGGATGAAGACTGCGTGGTCAGCTTCGGTGCGTTCAGTATCCCATTGAGCGCAGTGTGTCTCTGATGCTTTCGTACCAGACATGACCTCCTTGCTTCGTTCTGTAAACTGCCTTCACGAGCTTCAAGACCATACCGTCGGGGATGTCAAACCCAGGAGGGGCTTTCATGTAAATTTCCTCTTTCAATTCTCCGTTGAGGTAGGCTGACTTCACGTCCATTTGGTGGACTTCTAGGTCAAGCTCGGCGGCAAGGGCAAGGATCGCGCAGAGCGATGCAAACTTGGTGACGGGCGCGAACATCTCATCGTAGTCAATGCCTTCAATTTGGGTGAAGCCCTGTCGCGACAATGCGGGCCTTGTATTTTTGGATAGCAGCCATCGGGTCCGCGTTTGATGCGGAACACCCATCTCGACCTGACTACATTCTTATCACACGACCGCAGAACGACTTCGTATACCCCCATGCACTCAAAAGCACGCATCTCATCTTGACAAGTGACCTCCCACTCTGCAGCAACTGGGCGGGCCATGGCCTCGGCATAGGTACGTGGGTCGGCGTTGTTGAGATGAGCTGACTTAGCGTGCTCAGGACGCTTGCGTCTGCCATATGATGTGACGGAGTAGCGGGGGTCGTCATCGCGAATCGGTGTGCGCGTAGCACGCTTGGGACGTGTAGCCGCGGGAGCATGAGGCAGGTGTCGCAGTGATGTGGGGTGAGTGATGTACTTCCAGCAATTTCCATCCCTCTGACCATTCCCTTGCGCACCATGTTTAGGACAGCATCAACATTGAGGTGGCCAAATCGGCGGTGCCAGGTGTGCACGTCGGCTTTCGATGTTGCAGTGAGTGCATTTCTTTTTCTTCTGCTTATCCGACTTATTACCTTCCTTCCTCTTTCCCCCTTTTGCAGCCTTCGCAAAGTATGCGGTAGCACCACCACCTGACTCGCGCACACGGCGCTGTTCGTCGAGGATGACTTGAGACTTGACGTACTCAGTCGTGAGCTCGGAAGACTTGCCCCATGCCAAGGTACGCCATCCACACCACTATCCGCAGGCACGTAAGTCACTATGACGTTGTCACCTCCCCTTAGCCCCCACACCCTGCCGCTGCGCATGACCGCAACTACGAGCGACCGCCTTGACGCACTCCACATCGTCTTCATTTTTGATCCTGTAGATGTAGCTTTTGTGTTAGACCTAATGACGACGATGGCGCCGGCGCCAGGCACTTTGCTTTGGCAGAGCCCAAGCACCATTTGCTGCAATCACGGTGACGAAGATGAACAACAGAGGGACATGCCGCCGAAGCAGACTTGAGGTACGTGAACCACCAACCACGATAGCAGCACCCCACTGACTAAACTAAACCTTCTCCGAGCCGCACCCAATCCCTACCACAGCGGTGGGTGGTCAGTCAATTCAACTCCAAGCCACGTGTGCCTGCTAGCCACCATGATGTCGTGCACAGGCACATGCTGTTCGCCCCTCCCGCAATCCTCGCAAGTACAATGTCCCCACG
>JAKELI010000123.1:0-106198 GCA_021525025.1 Lactarius hengduanensis
ACAGTGGGTGGGGATGTTTGGGGTCGGGGGGGTGCACGTCGGAGTAGCACATGTGGAAGGGGAGTGGTTCGCCCGCGACGTCTTGTCGGAACACGGGGATGAGTCGGTTGGTATACCACCGGGCGTTCCACTGATGGAAGGCCAGAGTTCTTGCGCGCGCCTTCTGGTAGGATGCACTGTTGACGCGATTCAGCCCGTCAGGGGGATCGCACGTGCAGCCGTGAGCCGCCCAGTCCCGTGCCGCCCATTGCCCTCCTAGTTCGGCGTCCACCGGGGTCCAGACTAGGTAAAGACGGAAATTAGTGTGCTGCAAGGCAAGGGTGGTAAGGGATTGATAAAACATAAGCGCGTGACGTTGCACTGTTTGGGAGAGTGGGTTCTTCACCGCATGGATAGCCGAGTTCGAGTTAGTAAGTACGTATATCGAATCGGGAGGGGGCACCTCATCAATGTAAGTCATGGCTAGGGACTCCGCAGTCTTGGCGAGCCCGAAGGCGTCCGCGTCAAACTGAAGAGCGCCGTCGCCCAACACCCAGACCCTGTGCGTCGGGTCCGCTCCCCCCTGTGTAAAGGTGGCTGCCGCCGCGCCCACCTCCCTGCCGTCGCCGCGCCCTTGTGAGGACACCTTGGCTTGGACGTGGATGATCAGAGCGTTTTGGGTTGGGGCGTCCCGGTGAAGGGCACGCGTCCAGTCTTTACGCTCCGCAGGGTTTCCCACCCCTAAATGGATCACCTGACCCGCCCAGTTGGGGACCTCCCAGGGGGCCATGACGATCGCGTCGACGCGCGGCCCGTCTGAGGGGACACGCGCGGTGAGAGCCTCCAGAGCCGTGGGGGCACGGTTGCGCCAACCGGGCACGGCGAGTGGACTCGGGACAACCTCGCGGAAGTCCCCCCGGCCCACACATTTTATTTTCCTGATACCGGAATCTGTCAGGCGCAGGATCTCACTGGGAAAATACAACCCAAGGACCCAAGGACTTCTTGACCGTGCCGTAGTTTTCTTCTTGGCTTGTTTCATGATTGGGTTAGGACACTACCTTGGACTATGCAATAGTAGTTCAACTATGGCTCGCTGTGACGGGGTTTGAGTCTGAGGTTTCGACAGCAATGGGGCGGCAGGAGAAAAAAGGAAGTCAGCGGCCCGAGGGTTGTCGCCAAATACCGTAACCTAAATAGGTGATTTTGACAGGCTCCTGTAGCGTGTGTAACTCTGCGACCACATGACGGGCACTGGCACGCCACCCCGCCTCAATTCGATGCACGAAACTAAAAACTAGGTCAGATTGCTCCGAATCTCGGCTCACACTCAAACTTCAGGTTTGTTGCTGTAGCAGGTGCACAATATCCTCCTGATGAAACTGTAATTGGAACGAACCTGAGCTGCACTCTCGTCCGAGCCTAAGGGACATTAGCAGATGAGACAGGCTCTGACCTCAGCTTGATGCGTTAGTTCGAATATCTGCCGCCTTCTGCATCCATTCCACGCTATATTATATGCACATCTGTCAGTCAGCTCCGTGACGTTCCTTGGCTGTGACCACACGATGCAGAGGGCTTTAATTTGGGGCCGAGGATTTTGCATAAATTGAAGGGCGGGTGCTTGGGTGGGTATCGAGCACTAGTCCCCCAGTATCTAGTATTCAAGCATGTGATCTCTCCTCCAGATACTCGCACTGTTCGCTCTGTCTCTGTCGCTCGGCGTCTCTAGCACACCCGTGAGCGAGAACGAGTCGACGCTTGTGAAGCGTGCACATCCACAGGGCATCGACGTCTCCAACTTTCAGGGGCCGAACCTCAACTGGGCCATGATCAAGTTTCAGGGCGTCCAGTTTGCCTACATCAAGGCGACAGAGGGCACAAGTTGAGCACACACATCCATCCCTCCCCTAGGTGCTGTACCCGTTGATCGACGCCGCCACAATCCTGAACAGCGTTCATCGACCCCTACTTCGACCACAACTATGTTGGCTCCACTAACAACGGTATCATATGCGGCGCGTACCACTTTGCACACCCGGGCAGCTCCAGCGGCGCGACGCAGGCCAACTACTTCCTTGCCCACGGAGGTGGATGGTCTGGCGACGGGATCACCCTCCCTGGAGCAATCGACCTTGAAGGTGCTCTTATTCTTGCCGTATCACCCAGATGCCAATTTTCTGACGAGTTTTTCTCTCTTCAAGGCGATTGCTCCGGCCTCACTCATGCACAGATGGTTACGTGGATCAAGGACTTTTCCAACACGTACCACTCGAGGACGACCAGGTAATCACCATTTCCTCGCTCTTCACGTAGTTAATGACCTCACCTCGAATCGCGGCTCCCGAAATGACTAGGTATCCTGGTGCGTTACTCCTTTATACATTAATTCATAGACTCGCACTCGTATCTTATGCTCTTACTCCCCTCAGCGATTTACACTACGACAAGCTGGTGGACATCTTGCACGGGTAATAGTGCCTCATTCGGCACAACCAACCCGCTCTGGATCGCTCACTGGGCCAGCTCCATTGGCACCCTCCCCGCTGGCTGGAGGTAATTTGCACAATTCCCTGAAAGCCATGTAGTTCCGGTTGCTGACGATTTCCACAGCTTCACCACGTTCTTTTTTTTTTTTTTTGGATCAGTTTGTATTCCCGATGACATGTCGCTAGTACAAAGGCGGGTCGCAGTCGTGTCCGAACTACTTTTAAGAAACCATTTGTCCGTACAGTAAAATAGACGGTGATCCCCCAGGACGGGTCGTAAGTACATAACCGACACGCGGAGGCGCGAGAGACGAGGCACGATATTGTAGCGCTGATGGCACCCGTGGGGGAAGCCTAGGTTGTGAATAGTAAAGGTTGTTTAGATGAGATTCGTTTGTCAGGGAGACAATTGGAGAAGCGGGAGAGGCACTTTCGCGTTTCACCTACGGTCAGGTTTACCTAGTCGGGTTCCGGTGGCACATCGATCGGTGGTACGGCATTCTCGGGGAGGGGGCCTTGCTCTGGTTGTGAACCGGCGCG
This sequence comes from Lactarius hengduanensis, assembly GCA_021525025.1. NCBI lineage: Eukaryota > Fungi > Basidiomycota > Agaricomycetes > Russulales > Russulaceae > Lactarius > Lactarius hengduanensis. The sequence goes on from JAKELI010000123.1 coordinate 3,009, forward strand.
GGAGGTAGAGAGGTAGTCCATAAGGCGTTTGGTCCCTTTGGAGGTGGTGAAGAGTTGTGTGTAGGTGAGGGGGAAGTACTGGCCCGAGACGGCAGAGTTAATGCGGTGTTGGAAGAATCTCGGGCAGGATAGGATAAGGTGTGGAGGGTCGCGAAGCCCCCATCCACATGGACAGGTGATAGACGATGGTGGGTCGTCGGGTCGGAAGCGTTTGGCATAAGACCCGGTGAAGGCGTGATCAACGGCAAGTTGAAGGGCCGTGGAGGTCGTGCGTCTTTTGTAGAGGGGGCGGGATAGGATGCGCCGGTTTTTGTCGTCGCGTTCGCAGTCAGTGGCGGCCGACCAGAGTGGGTGGTTGTTGCCATCCGGGGGGCGGAGGAGGACATGGGTGTGAGCGTGGCCCTCCGGTGGTGAGCCTGTTGTTATTTCTTTCCACTGGCCCTCGACTCGGGCCAGGTGCCAGTCAAACGCCCAGTTGTGGAACGCTTCGGCTCGGGCTCGCTGCTTTTGGAATGCAGCGGAGCGGATGTGGTGGTTGTCCGGCGGGTCCAGCCGAGCTGCCTCTTGAGCGCGATGATGTGCCACGTTCTGCCCTTCCAGTTCCTCGTCGCGTGGGGTCCACACTAGGTGAATAAGGAGGTCAGGGTGACGTAAGATAAGGGTAGTAAGGGACTGGTGAAACATCAAGGCCGCCGTAGGGGCCGATCTAGACCTGGGGTTCTTAACTGCTTGGAGGGTGGAAGAGCTAGGTGAAAGTACGAAAATTTGTTCGGGAGGGAGGACATCCTCGGTATAGTACAGGGCCAGCGCCTCGGCCGTGCGGGACAGCGCGAATGCGTCGGCGTCGAACTGCAGCAAGTCTCGACCTGCTGGCCACGAGAGCCACGTGAGTGGTTGGCCTGCACAGGAGAAGGTTGCAGCGCCCCCTCCTGTCGTCGTATTTACCAGAGGGTCATGTAGGGCCACTCCGATGACGTGGATGATTCCGGTACTCATTCCTTCGGCCGACCTTGTCAGGTCTTGCGTCCAGTTTTTTCTCGTATGAGGGTTTCCAGTCCCCATGTAGCTAAGTCGCGCTGCCCAGTTGGGGATTTCCCAGGGGGCGACCGCCGTCAAGTCGACACGCGGGCCATCAGATGGAACCCACGTGGCGAGAGCCTCCAAGGCTGTGGGGCGCAGTTTTGCTCTACCAGGCTGAGCGGGGGGGCGTGTGACCACTGGGGAGGGATCACCCTGGCGCGGGACGTACCATTCTGGGCCGAGGCGCCGGAGTAGTTGTGAGGCCCGCGGTAATCTGTATAGACGTAGGGCAGAGGTGTGCGTCAGTTTGGCGATATGGTGTCGCATGGGCAGCATGCGTGTTAACTCCAGGAGAGCTTCTCGCGGTGCGGTGCGGAAGGCGCCGGCGACCACTTTTACCATTTCGTTCTGGACACCTTGAAGCATATTGATTAGCTTCTTGGTGCCCGTACCCCCTTTGCGGTACCAGAGTTGGCAGCCATAGGTCATGACCGGCAGACAGACTGCGTTAAGCACTAGTCTCCAGTTCGCCATGGACAGCCCGCGGATGGTGTTTCCTAAGATTTTGAGCGCACACACCGAGGCGCGTGCGCGGTTAGCCATAATGGTAGCGTGTGGTTCCCACTTGAGTCGCCGTTGTAGAAAGAACCCGAGATATCTCAGGGTCTCTTTCGGTTGGGCAACGTAGTAAGAACACTGGCTGTAGTCTGGGAGGATGATGCGCGTCGGGGTGGGCGCTGGGTTGCGAGCCCCGGGTTTGTCAAAGAACATGACCTCCGTTTTGTCGGGTTCGATGGCCAAACCCGACTGACGGAGCCACGCGTCGCAGATGGAGTAGCGCTCTTGGAGCAGCTTGGTAACGTCCGACCATTCTTTTGCGCAGGCGAAGAGGATGCCATCATCCACGTACATCCCCAGTGAGGAGTTTTTCCAACGCCGCATGATGTGCATTAGGGGAGACGTGTAGGCTATGGACAGTACCGGGGAGAGCGGGGAGCCTTGTGGTACTCCCACTGGCTGGTCCCGTTCCGAGGCGAGGATACCATTAAAACGAAGGCATACCTTTCGGTCCCTTAGGAACTCTGAGGCCCATCCCGTTAGTTCCCCACTGAAGCCCATTCCTCGCAGAATGGAGACGAGTCTTGAGTGGTTGACGTGATCGAAGAACCCTTGCACGTCAAAGAGGAGGATGCCGCATTTGAGGCCCACAGACTGCGCGGTTTGAACGTCGTGCAGCAGTGTTAGGCCGGCATCGAGGCAGGATGAGTGGGATCGACCGCCGAACTGTGTGGTGGGGATCAGCTCATGTTTGACGATGTCGTGTTGTAGGCGTTTCGCGACCACTTTCTCTAGAAGCTTGCTCATGGTCTCGAGCAGCGAGATTGGTCTATGGGCCTTGGCAAGGGTGTAGTCGGGTCTGTCCGGTTTGGGGATGACCGCGACGACTGCCGTCTTCCATACAGCAGGGTGGTGACCTAGGCGGAGGCAAGCCTCGTAGACGTTCAGTAGTGTGGTCCCTAGACCTTTCCAAGTCGGTTCGGAGACTTTGTAGTCCCCAAGCCAGATTACCTTGAGGAGTTCCCACCCGATGCCTGAGAGCCCTGGCGCTGAGTGGTTGGCTGCTTGTGTGAGGAGTGGGATGATTTCTGCTGGCTGCAGGGGTTCATGGGGTCGTTGTGGTCTCGCTGGGGGGTCTTCGGGCAGGGAGAGGGGGATGTCGCCTCGGTCGGCAGCGAAGAACCGCTTAGTGAAGATGCCTGTCATTACCTCATGGTCGTAGACTAGTTCCCCTGCCTCAGTTTTAAGGGCTGGGATGCGTGTTTGGGAGCGGCCGTGTCGCCAGGCTGCGACCTCCCAAACATTAGCTGTGGTGACGTAGCGGTCCGCCCACCCCTGCTTGGCGCGTTTGACTGTGCGTTTGAGGTAGCGGGAGCAGGCTTGGCGTTCGTATTCGCCTGTCGCTTCTTGTACGCGGTTTGCCGCTTCCGTGCATTCTGGTGTCCACCATCGGGCCGAGTGAGCGCATTATTGTCGTCCCTTTTGGGCATAACTTCAGTGCACGCCGTGTTGATCGCCGCGTAGATGAGATCGAGGATGGTGTCGATCTCCGCGGGCGATTGTGGCGGCGCTTGGAGGACTGGTGCCAGTCGCTCGACAATCTGGAACCATCGCAGCCACTCGTCTCGGTCAATGTCCAAGTCGAATCTGCTAGTTGCGTCAGTTTTGGGGGGTTTTTCGTGGAGCGGGGTGCAGGCGAGCGTGCGGATAAGGGCGTGGTCCGAGCCAAAGGACCCCGGCCAGTTTATCATGGCGCCCTGGAATGTGCCCCTTACTATTGCTGCGAAGTTTCGCCACACCAGATCCAGAACGCTGTCGCGTTGGTTCTGTGCCGCTTGTCCGCGGCGCGTGGGTAGACCTGGTATAGTTAGTAATTCAAGGGTGTTAGTGGCCGCCCATCGTTCCAAGGCTTCCGCCCCAGACGAGGCATTCCAGCCTAAGGGCGACCACGTACGGGAGTGGGTGTTGAAATCCCCAACGAGGAGGGTGGGGATTTCATCCCCTAGCTGGAGTGACCGCAGCGCCGTCAGCGCCGTTGGGTCCTCCACATCGTTATAGAAGTTGACGATGCGCCATCTTTCCTTCCCCGCGCGCACGTCAGTGATCAAGATACAGGGGTGTTGGACGAGATCGTTGCGAGCCGTCAGCTGCAGGATCTGTGGTTTCCGTCCATCGACTCTGTCGTACTTTCGTACATAAGTTACAACTTTTGGCCTCTGGTGAGGCTCAAAGTATGGGTGCTCAACGAGCCAGTTGGTATGAGCCGCGGCGCCAAATACCTCTTCCCCATTCTCAAATCTGTCCGCTCGTTTCACTCCAATTCTCCCCCACCACGGCTCTTGGACGCAAAGGATATCATCTTCATCATTCAGCTGGAGGAGGGTGTGTGTGGCCGGGTTCCTCCTACCCATGTTGACCGATCCTATTGCGAAGTTACGCATTAGGAAGGGTCGTCGGCGGGTGAATACCGGGGCCCATCAGGACGATGGGGGTCGGCGTATGTGGGTGGCCCTCACGGACTTCGGCCCAAAGGTTTGTCTTGTTGATGATGTTGTTGACGGCGGTGAGTTGGTCCGGTGAGTCGACGATCAGCGGCCGGCTGAGGTCGATGGGGCCGGATGGCAGAGATTCGCGGTTAAGGCGGTCGATGTCGGCTTGGAGTGCCATTTGGACGTCGGGGTCGTCTGCTGGGTCAGGTGAGACATGTTGTGAGGGGGCAATTAGTCGGAAGGCGGGCGAGGTGGCCACAGCTATTTCCTGGTGAGCCAGCTCCTGGATTGAAGGTGTTTGGTCGTACGCCTCGCGATCACCCTTGGTGATGTGGTCAAGTCGGTGGCATTCATTTTCTCGGAAGGTGTGGTATGCTGGAGACATCTGGTCCAGGAGGACGAGGTGTTCGATGCCTTTGTACGTGACGCGTGCTTGGCCTGCCGCGTTTTCCTCTGTGAGGGAGCGTAGGCGGTGGGCAGCTCCGTCTCTCGCGGTGTCGGGCACCGTGGAGTTGGTGCACGGAGGGCGGGTTATGGCGGGGGCTGATGCCGGGGGGGCCGGGGCTGGGTCAGCTTTTGCCTTTCCTTCGCCCGTCGCCGATGGGTCAGTAGCCGGCGAGGGGGGAGCAAATTCAGCGAACAGGTTTGCATCCTCGTTGTCGGCCCGTGCCTTCGGCTTGCGGGGGTTGCGGCGGCGGGGTGCTTTGGTAGGCTCAGGAGGGGCCGCGTCGGTCACCGCGGGCTCCTTGTTCGAGCGAATACGTGCGTAGGGGGGGGGAGCGAAGTCGCCGCGTTTCGTGCACTTGCGGCTCCTAGCATTGTGTCCTTTCTTTCCGCACAGTAGGCATGGTAGTTGGCAGTCGCATTTGCCTGCCACCCGGTGTTGATTGGGACATTCGTAATCGTGATCCCGTGAGTCGTGGTTTTGGCCGCAACGAACGCAGCGTAGTTCCGTGACTGGGACCCTGGCAAAAGGTTGTTCCATCTCGGTGGCCTACTTGGTGGCAGCGGCCGCACTGGACGAGGGTTGGTCGGTCACCAGAGAGGATGAATTGGACGGGCGCGCCGAACATGGCGACGCCGTGCTCGAGCGCGGCGCGGGTGATCGAGCCGTCTAGGTCTTCGTAGGCGAAGAGGATGGTGGTGTTGCTCCGATGAGGTTGTGGGGGTCCGAGAGCCAATGGGGGGAGCAGGAGAAGGTGGCGCGTTCGAACATGGGGTTGAGGCGCACCTGCTCCTCAAGTTTCCCCGGGGGCCAGACCGAGAGCTGGTCATGTGGAGGAGGACATTGCGGAGGTGGGCCCATTTCCATCCTTCCGTAGTGATGAGTTCGGAGCCCGGGAAGGGCGCGCAGAGGTATTTTTTGAAGGAGGAGATGTATGCGAATGGAAGGTTGCCGATGAGCGTGTAGACAAAGTTTCCTGTGACGCCAGAGGACTGGGACCATCGCCCTTTGAGGATTTTGAGGGGGAGGCGGAGGTGGCGGTGCATTTCCGCTTGGACCTCCCGCACTATGGAGCCGGGGTGTCGACCGCGGAGCCTGGTTTCTTTGTCTTGGTCTTGGAAGCCGCCGTCCCGGAGGACGACAACATCCGTGACCGACGGCTTGGTGTTAGCAGCTACTGAGGACGCACGGGGCTTGCCAGCCTGGGTGCGGCCCTGGGCAGCCGCTGCTTGGGCGTTGAATGAGCGGGCCGCCCCGTTCTGCGCCATGCTCGCTTGCGTGACCACAGCGAACGAGGCCTTGATGCGGTGGCGGTTGGCCGGGATGAATTCCCCTTTCCTCGGTTGCGCTGCACCACTGACCGCGGTGGGAGCTGCAATGGCAAGGGGGGAGATAGTATGCGTGCCCAGTGTAGTCTGGGCAGAGGCGTCAAACGGACTCCCGTCCTTTGCAGGCGCGGGAGTGGCACAAAGGGCCGGATTATATGGTACACTCGGCGCCTTCCCCTTTGCAGGCTCGGGCGCGCGAGGGGCCGGGGGGCCGGAGGTGGTACGCCCGGCGCCTTCCCCTTTGCAGGCTGGGGCGCGCGGGGGGGCGGCAGGAGCCGCCGAGGTAGTGGGTGAACTCCCGGCCGTCCCCTGTACAGGCTGGGGCTCGGGAGTGGTCTTGGCGACCGGAACGGTGACGGAAGATGTGCCCGCCGCCTTCCCCTTGGCAGGCTCGGACGGACGGGTGGCCGCAGGCGCCGGGATGGTGGTAGGTTTGCCCCTCTCAACAGCTTCCATGCGCGCAGACAAGTTGCGCAGTAGGAAGACGAGCGGCATGAGCTTTTCTTCGATAATTCCTCCTACGCGCTCCTCGATGGAGAGGGCGGTGGGGGGGACTTACCATGACAGCGGGGGTTGAGGGGGTTGAGACGGGAGGGGGGGGAGGGTTCGGCCTCCATACCGTTGGCAGGGTTGTGCGCCGATGTGGCGACGCCCCGCACCCGTTCGACCTCTGGGTTAGTTGCCAGGTGTGCGACCATTTCCGGTCGCGGGGGATGGGAATCTGAGAGCTTACCTGGGGTTGCAGGCATCGCAGGTTTAGCTGCCGTCTCGGTCCCTTTTGTATCAGGGAGCGTGACGCGGCGTCTCTTTTGGGTGGGCGTAGTGTCGCCTGGGGGCGGTTCTGCCCTTGTTGGGTCGGGCGTAGGGGATGGAGAACCATATTCTACAAGGGCGACGTGCATACGTACTGAGTTGATTGGCTCGGGGGAGCCGGCTGACTCGAGCGCGCGGGACATCAGCTCGGTGGCAATCTCTGCTCCCTCATTAACTAATAACGTGATTTCTGACTGTCCGGCCGTGGGAGATGTTTCGTCCGAAGACGGTTCTATCACCATTGGGGCATCGGGGGTCCCCCTGCGGGGGGGGAGCGGTCATGTGCGACGGACTCACTGCGGGTGCGTCCAGAGGCATCGCGCTTTGCCCCTGCAACGGGTTCATCTGTAGATTTGACTTCGGTTAGTACCGTAGTTGACTTAGCTTCCCGCTTTAGACGTTTGGTTGGGCCTTTGCCGTTGCCCCGTAGGACAAGGTCGAAGCCCATGACGCCCGCAGCTTTGCGGATAAGCTCGAGGCTTTCGCGTTCGAGGAAGACATCAATCTCTTGTTGTCGTCTTTCGAGACGCTTGGATTTCTGCTCGGAGATTTCGGCATCTACCTCCTTGTACGCTTGGGTGAGTAGGCCCGGGTAAATGCGGTTGCGCTCCTCCGCAAGGGCCTCAGCTTCGGTTCCTTGTTGGGCTTTCTGCTCAACCTCGGGCCAGCGGCGGTGTTGTTCTTCAATTATCCAGTTTTTGAACTGGTGATCAGCGAAGCGTCTCGCAAAAACCCTACGCTCTGCGGTCAGCTTTTCCGTTTCTTCCTGCTGGATCTTTTCAAGGTCAGCCTGACGGGTAGTGGCGATTTGGTCGCGGATGGCCTCGCGGGCCCTCAAATCGAGGTGCTTACGCTTCCATTCCCGGGCCTCGTTCTCCACTTCTTCACGTACTTTGTTCATAGCTGCTTCTCGCTTCTCGCGTTCCTCCCGCTTGATAGCATCGAGGGTGCGGCGCTGAAGAGCTTCGCGGTATTCACGGGCATATGTCTGCTCGATCTGGTCAGTGGAGATCCTTCAGATCTTTGACCAGTCGGAGGCGCTCTTCGTGTCTCACGCCTTCTTCCTCCATCTTAGTGATGAGGAGGAGGTAGATCTCGTTGACCTTTCGGTCAATGAGTTCTTCCGTCCAGCCCTCGCACCACTGTTCCAGGCGGCGTTCTGCGCGTTCCCGCGCTTGCGCCTTAGCTTTGGAGAAAATTTTTTCGGCGGGTGGTGGCCCAGAGGGACACGGGTACCATATCTCCGTCCGAGATTCGTCCCCCTTGGTCCGACAGTTCCCCCCTGATTTGCTCTGCCAGTGTTTCCACCAGGTGTAAGCGAGACTCAGGGTAGGGGACAGTGTTGTGGTGGATAAAATCGTCGTGCACCGAGGGCGGAAAGGCCCCAAGGTGCTTGATGTCGTCACTGGAGAGGATTCCTCGTAGTACGGAGGCCAGTACCAGAGCCGAGGCCCTGAACCAGTTCTCCGCGTGGAGGTTGCGGTCAGTGGTGTTGTTGGGGTGTGAGAAGCCCGTAGACAAGGAGGCGCAAACCAGCTTATATGCCGCATTCACAGCCTCGTCGTCGCCAACACTTTCGCCGTCTAGGATAGGGTACACAGGTTCGCGTTGCACAAGATGTCCGTAGCCCAGGCGGATCAAGTTGAGCTGCTCAGCTGAGCTACGCGAGAGGGAGATCGCGAGCTGGCCGACCTGCATACCTGTGTGTGCGTCCATGATGTCCTCTTCTTCGGGTGTGGGGGGTGGGTCGGGGGATACCACTCACCAACGCCCTGGCTTCGTCAAGAGTGACATGAGTCTCGCGAGTCTGTATGTTTTCCCCCCCGGGAAACTCATCAGGTTCCTCGTCTTCTGACTCAGGGGTTTCGGCACGTGGGCTAGATGCACGCGTCGTGCGCGTGGCCATGCGGCGGTCACGGAGTTGCGAGGAAAGCGGGGGGGTGGGGTGGCCTGTCCCTCCGCAGGAGTGGTGGTGATAGAATCGCTTGCATGGTCGCTCCCCATTTCCGAGTCAATCGGGGAGCGTGGTTCTCCGCTCGTCGCGATCAGGGTCTGGAATTGTAGTTGTTGGGGCGTGGGTGTCGGCGTGCTCGGAGATGAAATTGGCGAGGCCATGCGTGAGTCGGTAGGCGCTACGCCCTCCTGAGGTTTTATGTGTGCTACGTTGTCCATGTCCATCAGTTCGGATGGGGAGTAGCGATGCGTTTGAGAGTCAGAAGGGGTGCGTGGGGAGCGCGCAAACCTCATCCGCTCTGCGACGGCCAATGGAAATTCAATGCCCATGACGCTGTCCGCAGGGGAGGCGGGGGAGGCGGGGATTGAGTAAGCCATGGGTCGTGCGAGGTCAGTATCGATAGTAAGAATGGCACGCCGATTGGGGGGGGGCGTGACATAATCTTCGGGGAAGACGGGGTGGTAAGAGGGGCTTCCCAACAGACGTTGGGCCCCATCAGTAATCAGCTCGATGGGCTGGGAGGATTGTACAGCCGACGTATTCAAGCTGTTAGGTTGTGAGGTAGTGGGGAGTGGGTGATCGGGTGTTGGAGAGTAAGTCTCGTTGACAGCCGCACCCATGGCTGCCAGGTCGAGTGCGGTGATGAAGGTCCCTAGGGGAGGGGCCTCATGAAGAGATGGTGCCGGCGAGGGGGGTCTCGAGGCGAGGACGGCGAAGCGGTTGTATTGCTCCATAGAGCTCTAGACCACAGTGGTCACGAGAATATCAGGCGTGTTCACTGAAAGCAACGAGGGCAAGGACTAAGCTAGAACCACTACCAAGTCAAAGGAGATGGTGGTGGTACAAGAGAGAGGTGGCTTCACCACGTTCTGGCAGTATGCTGACTCTGGTCCGCACCCGGGAGACCAGGACGAGTTTAACGGCGACGCTGCCGGATTGAAACGGTACTGTGTCTCACGCTTTTGTGTCCATGCGAAGTTAAACGGTGTTCATATCTAGGATGGCTTTGGGGTGATTGCGCTATTTCTGCCGATGTGTATGGCCACTATGGGAGCCAGGTAGTGCCAGAGGCGGGAGTTGTGAGGGGATTATTTGTTGGTCATTATTGTCTCTTTCTTCGCCAGTCGTCTGGATCATGCAGTGCCCAGTAACAGTCAGAGCGGTACTGAAATTCTATGTTTGTTTCCCTGTCAGCCTCATCCGTGTGCATGCCAACCGACTCATATGATGTCGCGCGGGAAGTTTTCGAAAAGTTGAAGTGTCTGTGGACACGTATCGTTCGGGGGAGGGGATACAGCTCAACACGGCTGCTTTCTAAGTGGAACACAAAATGGCAGAGTTTTCTTCCTTGTAAATTTAGCGTGTAATTTCTTCACAGCAACGTACTTGGAAGACCAGGCCAGCATGACCTTTCCTTTTACGAGTGCTGTGCCAAGTTGGTCATTCCAATTCTCGCTGGACAAGGTATGGTCGCTGAGTCTCCATTGTCACGAGTGGGTCAATATATGATAATGCAAATAAGAAGTCCGTACTATACGTGAGGCTGAATCCTGAAAAGTCTCTCGTTGTGCTGCATAGTCTAAGAGCCGGACCCTCACCTTTGGACTGTGCTCCGTCGAGAAATACCGGCGCTTTCTTTTCAGAAGCAGTTTGAATCCACACTGTCACTGGCAGTAGACTCGGATAGAATATGGGTACATCGTCATCATGGAAGAGATTCAGCTTCGGTCGCTATTCAGTACTCAGTTGCTACATATATGATCCTCTACCGTGAGGTGAACCTTGATGGATTCTATTTATAATATAGATGCTAGCACATGGGTCAGCATAGGTTGTGCATTAGTATGACTTGAAGAGATGGAGACCCAGACCCGACGGGATGCGTTTGCAGGGAGGATGGACTTTGTGATCGTTAATTGGTCTGCCTGCTTAGTAATCGCGAACGTCTTTGAAATTCACGGCGGTTGCCAGTGGTGTTCGTGCTCCGTCTTTTCCACGGTCCAAGCTTTTGTGTTATTCTCTCTGGACCATCAATGTGTCATCTTGAATCGTTGCCACTAGGACACATGTAGGGTCTTCTAGATGGAGCTTCAAGTTCATAGCATCAGAGGTGCAGTACGGATATATGATGTCTCTGATATCCACAGTCAGCATCGGATTTGGGAGAAACAGATGTTGACGGTGGATCCGCAATCCCATCAGGAAAACCCTACCCTGTAAATCCTGTCAAAGTTAGCGCTAAGCCCATTAACCACCCTAAAATGGGACTAAGCGCAGGTGGTGATAATTTTCTATTCAGTGAACTAAAAATTTCCGCTAATTACACTAAAATTTTGGCACACGTGTCTATCAAGGAAATGAAGGAATAGATTGACATAGAAGTTGTTGCATTCCTCGAGCACTGTTGAGCTTTGTCAATGCCGGGGCACAACGGGACCAAAAACTGGAACAATTGGACACTACGTAGCCCTAGTAATAGCTCAATTTTCTAGTGACTAGTTACCCCACCGTGTCCTCTGGTTATTGCAGTCGTCTTCGTCGCCTTGCCGTCGTCACTGTTGTTGCTTCCCTGTTGGGGTTATTGTCATTGAGGTTGTCGTCGTCCGAGTTGGGGTTGCCGTCACTGGGGTTGTCGTCGTCAGCATTGCAGTCTTCGGGTTTGCTATCGTTGGCCAGTTGTTGGGGTTGCCGTTGTTGTTGTGTTTGTCGATTCGCCGTTGTCATCGTCGTTGGGTCGTTGTCGTCGGGGTCGCCTCGCCGTCGTTGTAGTCGCTTCGAGGTTGCGGTCGTCAAGGTCGCGTCGTTGTTGTCACCGATGTTGTCGCATTATCTTCATCGCCATCGTGGTCGTGGTAGCAGCTGTCTTTGTTGCTTCGCCGTGGGCTCTTCTCGTTTTTGCTATTGTCGCCTCGCCGTCGTCGTTGTCGCCGTCGTTGTCGTAGTCACCGCCATCGCGATTTGCACGGGCTTCATCTTGCATTGGTGGAGTACCTCAGTGGTGGCGGTGTAATGGTGGTGGTTGGGTCATATGCCACGGCATCATGTGGCAGTGAATTGGTCGGGGTTGGGGTCATACACGGCATTGTGGAGGTGAGAGTCGCAGACTCTGCCCAAGACCACGGTAAGTAAATTGACGGACTCTTCGCCACCGATCAATGCCAAGGGAGAGAACGCAGAGCTGCCGTACCCTTGTAGCTCCATTGGTTCCACATAAGGTGAATTACTGTCTGCGACCAGCCCATGGGTCATACCCGCATCTACTTGCGCTGAAAGCATGCTTTGCATCAGTAGTCTGTGGTCAACGTCAACGATGACATCCTTCAGCGCGTCCATATCGAGTGCGACATCAAAGCCAACTCACCAACATGACGTTTGCTGCGATACCGTGGCAGTCGTCCCTCTCTTACAGCAGCGGCCTCCATGAGAATCTCGAGTCTCCTCGAAAGATGTCTGCATTAGGGCCCCGTGTTCGCGCGGTTAACACTGTTGAGTGATGGCCATTAGCAAACTGGGTGAATCATTAGGTCACAAATTGAGGTCGTGTGCGGTACACAGTGGAGGAGTACCCCGGCAGCGGCGCCGTCGAGACCGCATGTAGAGTGCCTCTGAGCGACGGCATCGGAGTCGTCACTGTCGGAATTGCGCGCGACCGAGTCATCCTCGCGGTCGTTAAAGTAGTGAGCCTGTGATTGTCCGCATCATTGCACGCCCCACGACAGCAAGAAGACGGCGAGCACGACGGCGCCAAAGAAGGAACCTGACGTAGCTAGTCGGCTTCAGCGCTGCGTGCAGGTGTAGTACTGTATGTGCTGATGAGGAAATACTGGGGTGACTTCTTGGGTGACTTAACGAAAAAAACGAGTCGCGTTCATTTGTTTGTTGATTGCTCCGATCGTGGGAATATTTTCCATGGGAAGCTTTTTCCCGTCCCCCGCGTGTTGCCATCCACGTCACATCAGTTCCTCTCTATCCCAGCTGTTCATGCACATTCATGTCCCATTGTCACGTCCGCTCCGTCTACTTGTCATTCAAGGCAGCAAACTCAGCGTCCTAGCGGCCTCATCAAACACCTATTCATACTGACCCAAGGCAACCAAGGACGCCGCCGCCACTGACGTGCAAGCCCAGGGAAAAATAAGTTTTTATCTAATGTAGCTACAATGTACTGACCGTGATCGCAGGCACTTATACATAACTGCTACACCCCTGACCGGAGCTGTCCGCCCACAGCACACCCTTCGATGTACCGCCCACCCCAGTCATCACCACGTCGTCAAAACTGGTTGTAAGTCTGCAATTTCTTGAACACATTCTGTTACGGTTCGGACTAACGGAGAGTTTCGGCCCGGAAGTGGACACTGACGTACAAGGGTATGACACCGTGTCAGCAGCTTATAGTCATGGACTTAGTTGATCAGTCAGCCGGGTAAGCTCCGGCACATGTGATAAGTGTACAATACGGCTCGGATCATGACTCATTACTAGGATAGCTGTACTAGGGTTTGCTCTACTTACGCTATAGGCTAGTAGTACTTGGAGCGGCGCTTGAAAGCCCGCGCGTACCTGTATAAGTAGTTCCGAGTAAAGACCAAGAACAGTATCTTGGTCTTCTTCGAAATACCACTCATTCTACTCGCATCTACGCTAGAGGGAATCCCACCCTTTAAGTGAGTTGTCCGGCATATCCCCTTAGACCAGGGATCCCCGTGACTTACCCCGAGTCCCCCGTGGGCAGTGGAATATCCTTTGGACGCTACATGCCACCGAGTGTTCCTTTACCTCAATGAACGAGTTGCACGCCCGTACACTATCTTCTACGTCGTCGATCACGACTCTTGGGACAACTTGAAGATCCTCTCCGATCTACCTATCGGAGTCCAACAAGGAGTCAACCTTCACGGGTACAGAGCAGGACCAGAGGAACGTCTATTCCCTCACCCGGCTCATCATCCTGAGACCCCCGCTAACCGACTCTACTATTCGCTTCGGATCGCCACACCCCGAGAAGCCTAAGTCAGGCAAACGTCCGTGGTAGACGTTACACATTCCCCCCTTGCACACTCCACTAATTTGTAGTTATTACTCTTTTATGAACCAGTGTGTGCGTGCCACACATATTTGGAGGACTCGACCGGCGTTAGGGATTACCAGGGGTAACCCCGGGGTAATTTTGACCGTACCCCTACCCCTACCCGCGAAAACCCCTACCCGTGAGCCAGGGGTAGGGGTTGACGCGGGTTGACGCGGGTCGATGGGGGGGTTGGCGGTAGTGTATGGCACGGGTTAAGGAACCCGCACGGGTACCGGGTAAGGGTACGGACGGGTCCGGGTACGGGTACAGAATCGTGACCCTCACGAAACCTGTTACCCTTGTCACGGGTCCGCGGGTTTCTGCGGGTAACTCTGCGGGTACAGATCGCCGGACCGGACGTTGCTGCAACGTGTCAGCATGTCCTAACAACCACCACGACATGCTCAGCAACTTGTCGACTGCGTCGTATTGGCCTCAAACAAGCTAAGTTTCCTTTTCCTCTTCCTTTTCCTGACTAACTGCATTGCTTTTTTGCTTCTCTAGGTTTAAAACAGGCCTCCGCCTTGCCGCGTGCAGGCCCGTTTGGCGCGCAAATATGGCGCGATGACACTACGACACCCGGGCCTGCCCAACATGGTACTGTGACGCCATGACGGCAACACGGCGCCTTGGCGCTACAACAGCGACACGGCGCCATGGCGCTGCGACAGCGACAGTAACATGGCACTACAACACCAACGCAGCGGCGTGGCGCTACAACAACGACGCGGCTGCGTGACGCTACGACAGCGCCATGGCGCTTCGACAACGACTCAGCGCCATGACGCGGCGCCGCGACACCACGACACCAATGCGGCGCGCTGTTATACCGACGCCGCGCCATGGCCCTACAACACCGAGGCCGTGCTCTGGCCCTACGACACCGACGCCATGCACTGGGCCTGCGACACTGGCGTCGCGCCGCGGTGCCACGACACCGACGCTGGGGGCTGGGCCTGCGACACCCACGTCGCGCCGCGGCACTACGACACCGACACCGCACGCTGGGCCTTCGATACCGACGTCACGCCGCGGCGCTGCGACACCGACGCTGGGGGCTGGGCCTGCGACACCGAACATCGCGCCGCAGCACTACGACACCGACACCGCAAGCTGGGCCTGCGACACCGACACCGCACGCTAGGCCTGCGACACCGACGTCGCGCCGCGGCACTACGACACCGACACCGCCCGCTGGACCTTCGATACCGACGTCACGCCGCGGCGCTACGACACCGACGCTGGGGGCTGGGCCTGCGACACCGACGTCGCGCCGTGGCACTACGACACCGACACGGCTCGCAAGCCCCGTCGTGTCGCTACGACACCGACACGGCTCGCAAGCCCCGTCGTGTCGCTACGACACCGACACGGCTCGCAAGCCCCGTCGTGTCGCTACGACACCGACACGGCTCGCAAGCCCCGTCGTGTCGCTACGACACCGACACGGCGGCATGCAAGCCCCGCCGTGTCGCCACAACACCGATGCGGCATGCAAGCCCCGCCGCGTCGCTGCGACGCAACACGGTCGGCACGCATGCCCCGCCGTGTCGCTACGACGCCGACGCAGCCTGCACGCCCTGCCGCGTCGCTACGACACCGACGGCGAGTGGCGAGGTAAGGCACAGGATAGATAGTATTTGTAGCTTACTAGTAATAGTAATGTATTAAACATGCACGCAAATATTTGAGTGAACCCGCTGATGAACCCCTGCGGGTATTCCATACCCGCTGAACCCCCAGGGTACCCGTACCCGTACCCGCCAATACCCGTACCCCTGTGGACGGGTACGGGTTTAGACGGGTACGGGTACGGGTTGAAAAAATTTACCCTGGGGTTACCCGTGCTATTCACTAGTTGGCGGGTGCGCGCAGGGTAGTGGCGGGTTGGCGGGTTGGCACTGCGGGTCAGGACAGGCTCAATATGAGTATTGCACTACTAAACTATCTAAACAAAGTACTACTACTGGAATACAACTACCAACGCTGCGTCGTCATTGCCCCACGGCGCCCCGCCATCGTTGCGTCGTCACCGTCGTCTGTCGTATCGTCACCGTCGTCGCCTGTTGTGTCGCCGTCGTCGTCTGTTGTGTCGCCGCCGTCGTCTGTTGTGTCGTCGCTGTCGCCGTCGTTGTTGTCACTGCACGTCGTTGAAGCGTCGCTAGTGATGGTAAGGTTCGGTTCGGTTCGGTTCTTTGACCTTTTTTCCCGAACCCCGAACCGGACCATTGGTTTGGTTCAGGGGTCTAGGCCAAACCCCGAACCGAACCATTGGTTCAGGTTCACATTGGTTCGGTTCAGGTTCAACCCCTCCCCGAACCTGAACCAAACCAATGTGAACCTGAACCAAACCTGAACAGAGGCCATGCTTATGTAATCACACAAAATTTGCAGAGCCACCCTGTCGGTTACCACAAAAGACTAGCTGTTCCAATTTGGGCACACACAGAGCGACAATGTCCGGGCGAAAAAGCGGGGGCCAGCTTTTATTCAAAATGTCAAGAAGCTCTTGCGAGATCATGACGTAGTCATAGCCAACAAGTTGCGTGAATGAGTGTCGTCCTGTCTCCCACTTCGCCTGACAAAACAATCATGCATCTTCACGTGCACCGTCAAGATCTCAGAAATGCCGTCAAGGGCATGCACCCGCCCGTTCGCCTTCTCGCGCTCAATTGGTCACTCGACCAGCCCCACGCAGAGATCCACCGTATCTGCGCAGACCACATCATGACGCGCAGGCACGAACCACCAAACGCTACACGGCGACAAGCAAGGTAAAGCGCACGAGAGCGTCCTGTGGCGCTTCTTGATCGACACCGAGCCGCTCAGCAGACGACGAGGCAGACTCGCCATGCCGCGGCGCCGTGTCGTTGTCTTCGCCATGCTGCGGTGCCGTGTCGTTGTCTTCGCCATGCCGCAGGTGCTGTGTCGCTGTCTTCGTCACGCCGCGGCGCCGTGTCGCTGTTGCTGTCGTAGCGCCACGCGCCGTGTTGCTGTCGCTGTCGTAGCGCCACGCGCCGTGTTGCTGTCGCTGTCGTAGCGCCACGCGCCGTGTCGCTGTCGCTGTTGTAGCGTCACGTGCCGTGTCGCTGCCGCTGTCGTAGCGTCACGCGCCGTGTCGCTGTCTTCATCACGCCACGGCATCGTGTCGCTGTCGTAGCGCCGCGGCACCACGTTGCTGTTGTGGCATTGTGGTGCCATGTCGCAGTCGTGGCGTTGCGATACCGCGTCGCAGCCGTGGCGTTGCGATACCACGTCGCAGCCGTGGCGTTGCGATACCGCGTCGCAGCCGTGGCGTTGCGACGCCGTGTCGCCGTCGTCATAGCGAGGCTGGAATTGGCACTTGCAAGCCAAAGGTGGTGGTGGCAGTACAGGCCTGCGCGGGGCGAGGTGGAGGCAGCGCCAAGAGCGTGGTTGGAACCTAGAAAGAAAGAAAAAACACTGTAGTTAGTTAGCTAAAAGGATCAGACAAAGGAAAAAACACTTAGCTTCTTTAAATTGAGGGTTCCCTGGGCCAAGGAACAAAAAGTCGACGAGCGCTGCCAGTGAGCGTCGGATGACAATGGCAGTCTGTTGACACGTTGCAACAGCGTCCGGTCCGGCGACCTGCGTGCCCAGCGAAACCCGTGACCCATGATGGTACGGGTTTCGCGAGGGTCACAAATTCGGTACCCGTACAGTACCCGTACCCACCCGAACCCCCGGGCTGAACCCACACAGGTACATAAACTCATGCCATTCACTAAATAGAACACTTTTTGATTTTGGTTTAAGTGCCTAAATTTTTTGTATATTTTCAATGGTTCATTGGTTCAGAACCGGTTCAGAACTGGTTCTCCAGTTTCAGGAATTTGCTGAACCCCGAACCGAACCAATGGTTCGGTTCAGGTCAACAGCCGAACCTGAACCTGAAATTGGGGTTCAGACCGGTCCGGTTCAGGTTCGAACCGAGGTTCAGAACCGAACCTTACCATCACTAGTGCCGATGGTGGGCACTCCGTCGACGCAGCCCCAGCCACAACTACAAGACAACGACGACAAGATGGTGTCGAGGACGACAACAGCAAGAGTCAAGATGGCGCTGACGACGACGACCACGGCAAGACGGTGTCGATGACGGCAACGACAGCAATGGCGGTGTCGACGGCGACAACTCGGACGGCGAGCATGCAGCGGGGATTCTCGTAATTAGTAGCTAGTGTGTAGATACTTTGTGTACAAGATATATACAAACCTGTGCTACACATGTAACACCGCAACAAAGGCCGCACCTGCAAGAACCAGGAAAAAAAAAAGAAAGAATACCCGGGGGTAGGGGTACGGGTTTACAAGGGTTTGAGATCACTTACCCTTACCCGTACCCGGCAAACCCTTACCCTAAACCCCTGCGGGTTTTGCCGACCCCTGGTAATCCCTAACCGGCGTTGCTACCCACAAAGCCCTACTCGCCCCAAAAATAAAACAAAAACAAAAGTGAGTATGGTTGTCATCTGGTTCAGCTTACGACGTGCTGACAGTGCACGCCGGCATAGCACAACACCTACCATTGATGTCGTCACCACCAAAGTCATTGCCCTAGGTGGACCTCATTCCACCTCACTGCCACCGCCGCTGGGGGCTGAAGTGAGCTCTACACACCCACGAAACGATGCAGCCACAGTAGGGCATAGTGCAAGTAATGACGGCGGTAAGGTAGCTGTGATGACAGCAAGGCAACCATGGTGACCACCACACCAGAGTGACAGTGAATGCATCCACGACGACAGTGAGGACAACATGGCGGCGCAACGATGACCACAGCAACGTCAGTGGAGCCCATGCAATCTAGTAAGTACTTAATCATCGTTACAGTTCCGGCATTGAAACTTATCACTGGCGTCTCATAGTCTTTATACCCAGGATTACAGTATACCTCATTTAGCCTCCATCTAGTCATTTCTTAGCTACTTGTTTAGCCTACTTTAGCCGTAATTTTTGGCCAAATGATCACCAATTTTAATGTCAAATTTAAAGTGTCTGAGCTCAAACTTAGCTACAATTTAGCACTAATTGAGAGGGGGGATAGTAAAAGCGACAAATGGGCGCTTATGTGCTAATTAGTGCTAATTAGCACTAATTAGCAGGGTAGGGTTTTCCCGATGCCCCGTAATGCAACCCGTAACATTTATGGCCCTGGGAACTCTGCTACGCTGGTTGCCACATCCAATAGGTCTCTACTGGTATAGGATGCCCGGGCCAATTTAGTGTTCCATTTTTCCCGGCATCAGGGACACGGTTAATCTGACATTCTCACCTTCGCCTGTTACTGCCAGTGCCGTGGCACGCCGCTCCTCGGTCCGGTGTTAGTGTTACGATGAAATCTCCTCCCTTGCCCCTCCGAACTTCTCTGGTATAATATCTAGCACGGTAAATGCAGTCATGCAGAGACAGGATGATCGGGCCAAGCAAACCTCAATCTGGGTCACAGCTATTTTCGGAGTGGTGTCTTTCGCTATGCAAACGTTTTATTGCCTGCCCACTGGCGCGGTATCGTCTGTTGTCGCTTCAGTACAGGAGATCGGAGAGGGCTGACTCGCTAGTGCTAGTGCCAGGTCAAGAGATAGGAATTGAAACAGTGATACAGACCTGGACAGGCCTCGAGGGTCTGCTGCTCTCGATCATGATGGCCGCATGACGAGCATGCTGCCTCGCCACAAAGCGCGAAATTCAGCACTTTTGCCAGGCCTTGGCTTAATGCCGCTGTTTCATAGTGTTTTCCGGTACCGTGACAAACGTCGGACTACTCCCTCGCGTGAATCCGAAAGGGGTACCTCTACAAGTTTTTTTCTACATTCATATACGGGTACAGGCCCATTGTTTTAGGACAAAACCGCTAACTGAAGAACGACCAGTTTGTATGTAACAACCCTAACACTAAACCCTGAGCATCTCGAGCCTCTTGTCTACACTCGTCGAAGGCTAAGGTGGTGCGGGTTTGCTTCGACTTTGTTGGCAGCGACGGGAGAGATCGGTAGACGAGAGGAGCAAACCGGACCGAGAGGTAGGGACAAAGAAGACAAAACTACTAAAGGTAGGGCGGCCGAGAACGAACGCCAAGTCGAGAAGTCCAGGCCCCGGCGGGTCATGAGCGAGGGTGGGGCCACAGAAGACCAAGGCACAACAGGGTGCCACATGGATAACGAGAAAAGCCGAGCGAAATCGGCCCCACGGCGATCGGGGCGGGGGGTCACACTGTCATGACTGCATGGGAACGGGTGAGAAGCGCCGGGTGGCTTGCCGCGTGACTTCCTGCTTCCAGCGACGAAGTTCTCCTGCCAAACCAAAGACGAAGAGGAATCTACGTGAAGGAGTCCCTTAAGGGCAACCGCGTTCGGATCTTCGAACGCCACCACCAGTGAGGACGACGAGTCATGCTTGTACCCATCAGGGGAATCAACCCAAGACGGGAGTTGCGTGAGACGGAGCCTAGGGAGCAGCAGAGAACCCGAGGTTGGCCTCCGCAAGTGCTTCACGCGCAGCTGTCAATCAACTCCGTCGTGCGGTACTCTCTACCTTCTCTGTGACCTCATGGAGCACATGGTTTTGGAGCCGGGATTTTGCATTAATAGGCTGTTGTACTAGTCTGCAGTACCCCAGGATCCTACAGCCATGCTATCTCTTCTCCAAATACTCGCCCTGTCCACCCTATCTCTGTCGCTCGTCGTCTCCGGCGCACCTGGGAGCGGGGGCGAGCCGACGCTTGTGAAACGCGCGGACCCACAGGGCATCGACGTCTCCCACTTTCAGGGGACCCTAAACTGGAACACGATTAAGTCCCAGGGCGTCGTGTTCGCGTACATCAAGGCAACCGAGGGCACAAGTTGAGCACAAACCGGTTCCTCCCTGCGCGGGCCATGTGCCAGTGGTCCCGCAACTCGTTATGTTGACGTGGACTGACACCGTCGTGACTGCCCCAGCGTTCATCGACCCCAACTTCTCATCGAACTACGTCGGCGCGACAAACGCCGATGTGATACGCGGCGCGTATCACTTTGCTCACCCAGACACTTCCAGCGGTGCGGCGCAGGCAACCTTCTTCCTCTCACACGGAGGTGAGCAGATAGCTACGCCACTTTACGTGACGACGATGACTGACACTAGATCACAGGTGGATGGTCTGGCGACGGCATTACACTCCCAGGAGCCCTCGACCTTGAAGGTGCCTCTTATTCTTGACGCATTTGCGGGTTGTCCCCGCAATTTCTGACTCATCATCTCTATCAAGGCACTTGCTACGGCCTCACCGCGGCACAGATGGTGGCTTGGATCCAGGACTTTTCCAACACGTATCACTCAGCGACTGCCAGGTAACCTCCACTTTCTGCTGTACAGGGTGCGGAATCTCACGACTTCTGACACCAACTCGCTCTTAGGTTCCCTAGTGCGTTTCTCAAGCGCCCTTTTTTCACCGATTCGATCTCATCTCGTACTCTTTCTCCACACAGCGATATACACTACGACGAGCTGGTGGACCTCGTGCACGGGTAACAGCGCTGCATTCAGTTCCAATGCGCTTTGGATCGCCCACTGGGCCACCACCATTGGTACCCTTCCTGCTTCCTGGGGGTAATTGGACCATTTCCCGAAAGTTATGTGGTATTAGTTACTGACTATTTTCGCAGCTTCACCACGTTCTGGCAGTATGCCGATTCCGGTCCCTTCCCGGGCGACCAGGACAGGTTCAACGGCGATGCCGCCGGATTGAGCAGGTATCGTGTCTCCGTTCTTTGTGTCTCGGATGTTCGTATGAAATTGAAATGGCGTTCACTTCTAGCTTCGCCTCGGGCTAATTTCTGGATTTTTCCCTGTGTGCATGAAAAATGCTCGGGAGGGGGGTGGGTTCTAGCTGGTTTACTTGTACCGATTAACAGAGCTTGTGTCTACTACCTTCGCTGGTCACCCAGGCCTGTGGGTCGATGCATTTCCGGAGCAAGTGTTAATAGTGTGGTCCATCCCTCCAATGTCGGACCTATCAGCGTGCAGAGGTGTGCTTGCAGCCAACGAGCAAGGAGGTGTTGGGGTTCGAGCCTCAGTCGATGGTCCCTTCCCGAGACCCCGAAGCGCAGTAGGCTTCCCTCTACGGAGGTTCAAATCCGAACATGCGCCACGGTCTTTCAAGCTCCAAGCTCACGTATTCATTTGCATCAGAGGACATAAACCGATGTGTCTGGAACCCCCGAGGTAGCATGACGCACGGATCGTGTGTCAAGTGGTTCCCTCCAACAAACAAAGTGGTGGAATTGGCAATGAATTGGTGAGCCTCCCTTATCGCGAGAGGATATATATAGGTGGGGTCGTAAACTTAAACCGCATGTCGAAATGTATGACTCGCGGCCATGCGGTTCAATGAAGAAATGAAAGGTGGCTGGAATTAAAATAACAAGTATATTACGGAATGAATGCCAGGGTGGCGACTCGGAAGTGCTGTCCAGGCATGGACTTTCGATGTGCTGCACAAGGAAATGTCGGACACAAGTTCAATAGTCCATTGGCGGTGCAGTCTACCCCGAAATACCGGTCCCAGTGTGGCCGCACAAATTGTGTGCCAAACTATTAGCGTTCTTACGAGGTCAGTGGGTAGAGCTGTGCTATGTTTGGTTCCGACGCCAACCTGGGTGAGTTGGCGATGACTCGGAGGTCGTTCGTCGGCTGAATAATCGCGAACGCGTGAATGGTTCACGTGATGAACCGCAATGCACGTTGCAGTTCGGCAACCCCCGTAAACCACCTTTCCCACCTTTCCCAGCTAGAGTCGTCCCCGCTCAAATGCAGTCTATATCGTTTCCAGTTAGAAAAACGATCAAACACTTCTTGATGCAGGGCATGACATGATCCGATTGTTTCCCATTCTGATGTTTGTTGGCCTGCACATCATTGGAGTTCTCGTCGGCATCGGCACTAGGAAAACCTCGCATACCGGAATTCAGTTCCAGGTTCCCCCTATTGGTATTCAGACACCTTGTCTCACTTCTGGTGCAGATATTTACGATGGGAGTTTCATTATGTGGATGCGCTGTGTCTTCGGGTTCTCCAGTGAGCATCGAGAATGGGGAAACGAGGTGGGGCTCAGGAATCGGATGACCTGTTGCAGTACTAACTGCTCAAAGCTTCTTTTACAAATTCACAGTCATGGAAACCTTTCATACAGTACGGTACTTGCGGTCAGGTAGGGACGGATGACAAAGCATTATATTGATACAAGGACCATGAATCACCAACTTAGCAGCAGTGGTACCGGACTGGGGCTTTGACCGTCCTGTGGCTTGTTTTAGGGGATAGGGGCCGTCACGCCATGCGATAGTAGTCTGACTACTGCCAACAGTAATGGTGGGGTCCGAGTCGGTCACCACCTTCGAAAGCAAAAGAGCGGGAGGGGAAAATGGAAGGGAAGGTATGCTACTTGCGACTGTTGCTTAATGCTCGATGATACTTAAGCGACCCTGAACTGCGCTCACGTGCGAATCAAAGGACTTAAAAGTCAAAGAGAGCTTCCACTCCTGTCCTCGAGCCGGGTGCGCCGCGACGCGTGACGTCACATGTCGGCTTTCTGTATGCATGTCCATACTGTAGTATGGGCTGCTACACGCGCAGCTGTCAGTCAGCTTCATAGCGTTCCTTTGCTGTGACCACATGAAGCGCATGGCTTTGGGGCCAAGGGTTTTGCATAAATTGGGGGCGCCTGCTGAGTATTTCCCCGGCATTTTTTCAACCATGCGATCCCTCCAAATCGTCGCCTTGGCCACTCTATCTCTGTCGCTCGGCGTCTCCGGGGCACCCGCGAGCGAGAGCGAGTCGACGCTCGTGAAGCGCGCGGACCCTGTGGGAATCGACGTCTCCAACTGGCAGGGAACTCTCAACTGGGCCACGATCAAGTCCCAGGGTGTCCAGTTCGCCTACATCAAGGCGACAGAGGGCACAAGTTGAGCACAATCCTCTCCTTCCTTGTGCTGACTGACCTCGACACGACCGCGATCAGCGTACATCGATCCCTACTTCGACCACAACTATGTTGGCTCCACTAACAACGGTATCATACGCGGCGCGTACCACTTTGCACACCCGGGCAGCTCCAGCGGCGCGACGCAGGCCAACTACTTCCTTGCCCACGGAGGTGGATGGTCTGGCGACGGGATCACCCTCCCTGGAGCAATCGACCTTGAAGGTGCTCTTATTCTTGCCGTATCACCCAGATGCCAATTTTCTGACGAGTTTTTCTCTCTTCAAGGCGATTGCTCCGGCCTCACTCATGCACAGATGGTTACGTGGATCAAGGACTTTTCCAACACGTACCACTCGAGGACGACCAGGTAATCACCATTTCCTCGCTCTTCACGTAGTTAATGACCTCACCTCGAATCGCGGCTCCCGAAATGACTAGGTATCCTGGTGCGTTACTCCTTTATACATTAATTCATAGACTCGCACTCGTATCTTATGCTCTTACTCCCCTCAGCGATTTACACTACGACAAGCTGGTGGACATCTTGCACGGGTAATAGTGCCTCATTCGGCACAACCAACCCGCTCTGGATCGCTCACTGGGCCAGCTCCATTGGCACCCTCCCCGCTGGCTGGAGGTAATTTGCACAATTCCCTGAAACCTATGTAGTTCCGGTTGTTGACAATGACCACAGCTTCACCACGTTCTGGCAGTATGCTGACTCTGGTCCCCACCCGGGGGACCAGGACAAGTTCAACGGTGACGCTGCCGGTTTGAAACGGTACTGTGCCTCATTGTTACTGTGTCCCTGTGTCCGTGAAAGATTAAATGGTCTTCTCTAGGATGGCTTTGGGCTGATTTCCGGGGCTTTCCCTGTATATATATGACTGCTACTCCCCATACTGGGAGCCGGGGGAGGGGGGAGAGAGAAGGTGTTAGGTGTATATTTGTCACGGTGTTGCCTGATATAATATTTGTGGCCTTCGCTGCTCATCGTGGCCAGATTGGTCAGGGAATATTCAATGCAGTGCGGAAATTGCCAGAATGATACGAGACCTCTCTTCGACGTTGCGATTTCTGACCCATAAACATGCGGCGATGGGCAGCCAGCTGGCCAAAGAATTTTGGAAGACGACGCACTTGAAAGTTATGAGTGCTTGTCGAAGGACCCGCTCCCTGCGGCCACATTGGGCTTTAGAAGTTGACTGTCAAGCTGTAAATTTAAAGCTCAGGGCACATATCAGTACAGAGTCACCTCTTCGTTCAGAGGACGCAGCCTTACTTCACTTCAAGCTTCACTTGCTCCGCTAGCCTGAACCCAGGCTAGAGTGGTTCGGACATAGTCGCCTTGTCGTCGCCTACTTATTTACTTGCTCCTCTTGTCCGCTTATTTCCAGTGTGACTGAGACACATTTGACCGACATATTCGAGAGTCCCGTGATAGCATTACGTTTTCTGGCACGGATTTTGTACAGGGGTGGTCACCACAACACCGACCCGTGGACTCCCCATTTTCACGAGACGACCCAGGGTTCGTACAATTGTCTCACAAGGTGCGAGATTCACGTGGTATTACGATGACGACAAGGAAATACAGAGATGGGAAGAAGTCTTAGCCTGGGAATTTGGGGCGGACTTGAAGAAGTCCTGAAGACATCTAGTGCTAGACTTTCGCTATGCCGCACGGGGCATGTCTTCCAATTTGATCTCGAGCGCCTCGAGTCCGATACTCGCTATTTCGCTGGATTTTGGCTGTACTCTACCATCGAAATTCCGGTGCTGACACCTCATCGCAGATGTAGTGCGATAGGCCAGATACTGAGATGCCCAATACTGGAACAACACAGGGTAGCTGTAACCAACAGTTAACAGTACGTCACGCCATCGTTGCGGGATTTGTTGCATCGGCTGCCAGTGTATCGCCATCTGGGGCGTACGATAACCCTTATTGGAATACATTATTTCGTTGTAGAATTTGTTACCGTGACAGTGGTGAATTTGTAATTATGCATCTGTTGAATTTGAAAACGGTCTATACTCCCACCCTTTCTACCCCCACCTTTTCTATTCCCCTCCTTTCGAGAACGCATGAGGGAGCGCGTGTTTTCTCTTTATTCCATGGACCTGGCATCGCTGTCATTTAAAGTTGTAGTCTGTGTCTGTTGCTACGCAGACAAATCATGTGGAATCCTTGGATAGAATCGACGAAGCTTCTTGCTACAGGATTTGATTAGGTTCTTGTTGTACGCGGACCGGTCGATTCCAGTTTTGTGGTCACTTTCATCTTCGGCTTTCCGATCGTCTGTCTCGGTACTCAGAAGCTTTGTCTCACTCAAGGTTCCACTTGTGGTGCCGATGTCCGAGGGAGTGTTTTTCTGCTTTCGACGGACATGGATGTACATCAATATTGTCTTGACTACTTCTTTGGGGCGAGTGCCGTGAGACCTTCTCAACGTCGGTGCTAAGATATAAACGTACTTCTACATACAGCTTGGCGCAAGAGACTACTTCAGGTTGATGAAAGAATATTATGCACTAAGGCTCAACCCCAGCTCGGTACACCGTGTCGGGGAGATCCGGACAGTCGCCAAGAGGTTTACACTGAAAATACGCCTAAACACGGCGTTTCAACCTCATGCCTGTGGATCGCGCGTGACCACTCGGACCTTCCCACAACTTCTTGGCGCAAATGCACTCAACGGTACCGAGCCGCCGGTACATTTATGGTGTGTCACAGCAACATCCAGTTCGGTGAAGGCTGTCAGGCAGAGACAGGGTACAAGGCATATTAGTGATATCAGATCGGACAGGGCGAGGTCAGTTTTTACTGTACTGTGACTGATTTTGGGGGGTTTGGACCCTCGCGTGTTCTACTGGCACCCACGAGGGGCCAGAGCTACTTAACGCCTCCGAAAGGAGGTGAAAAGAGGTGACATCACCATCTGACACTCTCATACGACTCGCGACTCGACTCGGAGAGTCCGAGACGTCGGAGAGTGGGAATAATTTCGACGGCTCTGCAAGGTTGCTGGTCTTGGCAACGGCATTACGTGCGTGCCGCGGGGTCACCCGCCTCAAATTGCGAAGCTCCGTCACGGTCATCCAAGTCTCGGCTTGTGCTGCCGCTTTGGCGCTCCTAATGACCCTCGTGGGACCTCTGAAATACACGAGCGAGCGAGTCCAGGTAGAGTGAACTCCGACTACAGACCTCAGGCCTCATGCTGCGACTACCATGCCCTTTGCTTCTAACCTGTGCACAAGTGCCGTAACTTGAACTTCTACACTCACAGCTGTCAGTCAGCTTCAGAGGACTGTACCGTGACCACTGACCACATGAAGCACATGGAAGAGGGGACTGAGGTTTGTATAAATTGCGCGTGGATACCATGCAATTCCCCAGCATCCTACAAGCATGCGACCTTTCTTCCAAGTACTCGCCTTATCCACCCTGTCTCTGTCGCTCGGCGTCGCCGGCGCACCCGCACCAGGCGAGGACGGTCCGACCCTCGTGAAGCGCGCAGATCCTGAGGGCATCGATGTCTCCCACTGGCAGGGGGCCCTCAACTGGAACACGATCAAGTCCGAAGGCGTCACGTTCGCGTACATCAAGGCGACCGAGGGCACAAGTTGAGCGCAAACCCTTCCCTCCTACACGAACCCGTGTGGTCCGCTCTTTTGTTAACTGACGCCATCACGACACTCCACAGCGTTCATCGACCCCAATTTCTCATCGAACTATGCTGGCGCGACTAATGCCGGTCTCATACGCGGCGCGTATCACTTTGCACACCCAGATACATCCAGTGGGGCGACTCAGGCAAACTACTTCCTTGCCCACGGAGGTGGATGGTCTGGCGACGGGATCACCCTCCCTGGGGCCATTGACCTTGAAGGTAATTTTATTCATAGCATCTGCGCGTGTCTCTGCGTTTTCTGACGCGTCTCTCTTCCAGCCGGTTGCTACGGTCTCACCCACGCCCAGATGGTCACGTGGATCAAGGACTTTTCCAATACGTACCACTCGAAGACGACTAGGTAAACACTATTTCTCGTCCCTCACTGGACTTGGTATAGTAACCTCCCACGCTTTTTGCCGCGGCTCGCAACGCGATTAGGTACCCAGGTGTGTTTGAAATCTTTCAGAGCGCTGCTGTCGTCGCTGACGCTCTTGTGCCTCTCAGCGATATACACTACGACGAGCTGGTGGACCTCGTGCACGGGTAACAGCGCCTCATTTGGCACGACCAACCCGCTCTGGATCGCCCACTGGGCAAGCTCCATCGGTACCCTCCCCGCCGGCTGGAGGTAACCACTCCATTTCCGAAAGCTATATGGTTCTAGATTCTGACAGATTTCAAAGCTTCACCACGTTCTGGCAGTATGCTGACTCAGGTCCCCACCCGGGAGACCAGGACAAGTTCAACGGCGACGCTGCCGGATTGAAACGGTACGGTGTCTCGTGCTTCGTGTGACCTTGCGCTGTATTCACATGCCATTATCTCTAGGATGGCTCTGGGCTGATTCCCCGGGGTTTCTTTATGCGGACTAAGCCGTCGGAAGGAGTTGTGACGTATTCCCTCGTGTTACCAAAAATAGTTAATATCAGACCTCTGTTGCGGTGTAATTGTGGCGTTGTGCTTTGAATGCCTCAAACTCGACATGACGTTGTTCAGCCTTCGCTTTTTCCTGGTCGTGCTTTCCTCCAACCGATGAGCTTGGGAAGCCCGGGAGAACGGGGTCCTTCAAAATCTCTGTCCGTTTGATCACCCCAACGAGGGCTCGGCGTGGTGCGTTTGGGGATTCTCTACTGTTTCGAGAGGACAGGAATGGTTTCCTAACACAGACAGCTGTGGCAGAAAGAAATAACAGTAGAAAAAGCAAGAAAGGGCGATAAATCCTGTGAAGGTTGTACACAGAAATTGAGCTAGTACTAGGCTAGAGAGACATTGTTATGCAAGGCAGTATACAAGTGCGACGGTGGCATATTATACCGTGTTATAGCTCCCTGTTCAAAGGATTAGTGGGTCGGCAACGTAGCATCAATATACGTACATATTCGTGCGGCACAATCGCCACCTCCAGTAGCAAGTAAACTTGCAGAGGGGCTCAAGTCGATAGAAACGAGTGATTTCCGCTAAGTCTATCAACCAATTCAAGCGTAACTGACAAAAAAGCGGATACCTGAATATTGGTGACCCTGGAGCATGAACTGGACGATCGCTGAACGAGGGTCCCAGAAATACACACCGCAATCCTTTGGACCAGATACGATCCACTGGCCATCGTGCGACACCGCCACACTGAGGACGAAGTCCTTGATCATATTCTACGTCATTGACTAAACCGTGACATGGGAAACCGACGCGACCGTACCTTATGCCCGAGAAAGCTCACCGTACGCCTCGTCGCCTACTTTCTTAACTTCCGAACAGCTACACGATCGGTCAACCGGAGGGAAGACTAGTACGCGGATCGCCTTTTGTTGCATTCGCCAGTAATTTGCCAACATCCCAATACTTGAGCATCTTGTCCAGACTCCCACTGACAATCCAATTGCCATCAGGGGTGAATACGACGCTGTAAATATTATTCTTGTGCCATTTAAGGCACCCAATGAGTTGACCCGTCGCCACGTCTCATATGCGTACAGTGTTGTCGAGAGAACCCGCGGCCAGGCGCCCGTCGGGTGAAAACGCGACGCTCGACACAACCGAGTCAGTAGTCTCGGTGTCGCCCTCTGCGAGGACTCTGTTGCTTCCGTCCTGCACATCCCAAATATGCGTTGTGCGATCTCCGGAGCTAGATATGATCAAACGTCCATCGCGCGAAAAGTCGATTGAGTAAACTCCTTCGGTATGCCTATCAAAAACATTTTGGATGAAGCGGTTTGCGACATCCCAGATCTACAGTTTAGAAAGTAGATCGAAATCGAAATCGAAGTGATATGGTTGGGGAAGGGGGTGACTCACGCGAATCCGCCGATCCTCGGCGCCGGTGGCAAGGTAGTTCCGTCCGGGCTGAAGCACACGCTCCGGATGTACAAATCGACATCTTTGTTTGCTAAGTCCATCCACAAGTTCGCTGTGGCGCAAGTTCGGTGGAAGTAAATCGTAGGCAGTTGAAGACCATATATTTCCCTCACTCATTGAATCGAAAATTTGGGTAGAGTGATTGCTGCCGGTAGCGAGATAGTTTCCGTCAGCAGAAAACTTAATACAGCATACCACGCTATCTCCACGCGACTCCAACGTCAGCTATACGAAGAGGTACGGACCGGCTCTTTATACCTCTCGTGACGAAGCGTGTGTACAAGATTTACGTCGAGCGTACGTTCAATCTTTGGGTTAAAATGGCGAACCAGTCACCTACCTTCTTTTTGAACTCAGTAAGAACGGTAAGTGGATCGGGCTCGGGCTCGGCCAAGAAGCTGTTTTCCTCGCTCAGGCTTATCGGGGCAAGAGAACTCGTATTGTCAACGGCAAAGCTGGATGGAGGGGGCGGCTCATTAGTTGCCACGGATGATGGAGCTCTTCCAGGGCTGGATACACCACCTGGCACCAGTGAAAGGTGTCGTGGAAGAGGGAAGTAGTGGTGGTAAGCCTGGAGCACCAGTTAAGATTATATTTGGATGGTGAGACACCCCATCAGAAGGTACGACAGATAGGCTGGAGTGTTCTAAAGTCCTTGCGAGGACACTAGATTATAGTAAAAAAACGTACCAGGTTGATCTGCCATTACTGTGATTGCCGTCCCGGCCCGGCAGGAAAATCGCCCCGTCTTTTGGTTAGCAGTACGAAGTGTGTTGCTGCCATCCGAGTCCAGTAGTACACGCCTTCTCAGAATCTGCAACGCTCTTTCTCACTTTCAATTTGTCCAATCGCATAGTTCTGAACAGTTGGCAGTCAACCGCGGAAGAGCAATTTGGACAAAGTACGATCTTGTAAAGCCCGCTTGCCTTGCTCCAGCGCGAATATTGCCATACCCTCACTCGGCTACCCATCTCTGGTGCGTATTATCTCAAGACATTCCTATCGAGCAGATGTTGAGATCAAAGGCATCTGGGTATCACCCACGGGCATAGACAGCGAGAGGCCCTTCGAGTTGACGCATATTACGCACTGACCTAGGCTCTGTGCAATGAATTAGGGGCATTGAATCAGTCGACAGGAGGGTATACTAGTCATCAACTCGTGGGGTCCGCCGCCACCTACTGCAACTAGTTTGCACGCCCAATGCAGAGTTCTAGCCTCACTCCATTGAGACACGACTACTTTGGCGTGCGCCCTCCATTGCTCGGCATGCACCCGTTTCCCTGGTCCCAACTCCCAATAAATTGACCGTAGCGAACAGTGTAATGGCTAGATACCGATATATTAGCGCCCCTCAGGGGGCTCGAGTAGCTGTAGAGTCAAGGAAACCACGCACGTTCATAGTGTGACTGGGCTGGTGGTGGTAACGAAGTCACTTTTTCCCTTTTCTGGGTCCGTGGGTGGAGGAAGTTCGTGAAGTCTAATCGATGTGCCGGTGCTGGTTGTCGATTGGGAGAGCCTGAGTTGGGCGGCGAATGCAAGCCTACGTCCCCCGCGGTTGCCACTAGCGAGGGGCGGGACATTTTCGCTGTCACCTAGGCTCCCAGGAGATGGGTGGTCGCGGAAGTAGATGCGGTTGTTGAGGGTCACGAGGAGAGAATTGGAATACCTGTGGTTCCGTGAGCATGGCTATGGCAACAATCAGCACAGGAGATATCACTTACAGCTTCCCGATGACACCGGTCCTTTGACTCCCGTCAACAAAAGGTTTGGAAACGGAACGAGAAAGACGTACGGGCAGGTGTAATAGATTTCGTTCTGGGGAGATCGTTTATGGTCAAGGGTCAGCCGTAGGATGTCATAAGTTCGGGACTTACGGGGAAAGCGACGTAGAGTATGAGTGAAACAATGGCCACGCTAGCTTTAACGATATGTGAAATCAACAGGCTGCGACAAGTCATTCCGACTTGAGGCTCAAGTCACGACGTACCGGTTAGTGAATTCGTTTCGATAGTGAGTCTCACCACACGCGGAAAAACGTAATTTGAGAATGGGCCTTCATTGCCGCGCACTTGTCGTAGCTGTAGGAACACCATTCCCATCAACATCCAACGGAATACAGTATCGGCGTTAAGTTATATACCAGTAATGTCATCGCCACCGCAATAAGAATGTCCACCACGGCGCTGGTAACCAACCATAGCTAATGCAGAATGCTGTCAGTCGGCGGGAGGACTCGTCATAGACAGGAACACGTACATATAGAACCGATTTGATAACCGCGTATCGTCCAAGTGTAGCAGACTGAGCAATGCGTTACATTAATTTATCGGTAATGTGGGGTGACTTACTTTGATGCCGCCCCATGCTGCCCCAACCGCCTGTGTCACGGAAAGCTTCGGGAGAAAAGCATGTAGCTTACAAATAAAGCGGAGAGGAAGCGTAGGGTACGTACGATGGCGATAATCAGACAGAGCCACCACATGCGTTTGTTCAAGGTCCAGATGCGGTAGCAGAAAAATCCTTGGACGATGAGCGAGACGAATGCGTCTATCGTCGGACTATCTATGGCAGAGAAGTTGGAGTCTCTGAGGCGGTTTAAGTCGCCGAATCCGGCCATGAACCAATAGTAGACGTCAGCCCCGGTGAGGGCCGTCTGAACTGTCTCAAAAAGAAAGATGAAGTAGGCTAGTAAGGTTGTTGTAAGTAAGCCGATGATCGGATCGTTTCGAGAAGGCTCTTTGTTATACTCACCAAGGAACTTAATGGCCCGTCTATCGTCTGGAAAATTGTAGCTGTACACATCTGCGCATATGACAGTTGGGTGTCCAAACGTCACAAATACGATTGGAACACTCACAAATCTGGACACAAAGAACGCCATACAGCGTCCAATTGAATCATAGGGCCGAATAACTTATCACATTACTGAGCACATCAGCAGACAGATAGAAATAAGCCGCTCATACAATCGGAGCAGTTCTAGGAATGCAATTAGCAGAAAAGCGGACATAGTACACTCTGACTTACACTCTGACAATATCCGGAGGAATTGAAGATGAGTTAGCCATGACAACACGACAAGACTGTGAGACAAAGTCAAGCAATGTAAATACCAGTGGGGTTTACGGTATCGGGGACAGCGGAACAGCAAGTCGGTATTTATGCTCATTCATTCATTTTCACAGCCTAGTACAGTAAGAGGCAGGAACACAATATATCATCACAAGGGAGATTAGGTGCCCGAGTGACGGCCCTCCCCAATAGGCTACGTATCATTAGGGAGGGCGCATGGGAATTTGATGCTAGGAATTGAGAATCTGATTGGACAGTCACACCGTGATTACGTGCGTAGATGGGAGTCTGTGTGCTCGGTTCACGCTGGGTGCGATCAGCGCACTTTAGACACGCTGGTTTCAAGTTGCTCACCCTCTATATAACGCGTGATCAAAGCGTTCTATGCATATGAGCGTGTGGACTCATGGCGATGCCGTTGGGAGCATCTACATCGAGTAAAAGCAGGACCTGTCAAAAGCGTCAAAAGCGGTCGGAGACCGGTCTCCAACCACTTTTGACAGTTTTTGACAGGTCCCACTTTTACAGATGTAGTATGATCTGATATCCCATGCTCTTCCAAGAAGGGGCATCATATAGTTGCATCCTTGGAGGCGCTGCTGCTAGAACCAAAAGTATTTAGATTAGATAAAAAACCCACCGAAGCCGCTACACAATGATGGATCTTGCAAGTCATTAACGAGAAACTTGAAGCACTCAAGTCGAGACCGCCGACTCCACTGGCACTCCAACTTCTATTGTTATCTTGACTTGCCTCGTGGCTGGGGCAAGCCCTCTTCACCATTTGACATCCTTCTGCGGTCACACACATAAGGTGTGAGTATCGGTACCCCATTTCGTAGGAGGGGAATATTTCCGAGTTAGAAGGGGGGTAGCAGGCCAAGCACGCTCGTAAATTACACAATAACTCAAAATTATTGATATTCCATTATGGTACATAGTAAAAACTATAATAAAAATCATTATTATAAACGGACTCGTAAGAAAGCAGAAATGCGTGCCCACTAAATTCCCCTCGCGCGTTACAGAGACAGTAGTACTTTTGTAGAACCACTTGTCTGGGGTCGAGTAGATTCGAACCAAGACAGCCTGAGCGAGTGATGAAATTTGTCACGCGAAACCCCGTAATATCGATTACGGAATATTTCTCCCATTACAGCAACTACTACGGCATTCAAACACCGGTTTCCCCGTCGTTCAATTAAACCTGGTCCGAGTCAGCGCTCCGAGTCCACTGGCAGCGCTCAGCGGCAGCAACTCTGTCTCTGTGAAACGCTGTGTCGCAGTCTGATGCACCCAGAACGCTTCTAGCCCTCTTAGTATTGACAGGGCGCTCTCTGTTATATCCGCCCGCAAGCCGCCAAATAATTCCTGGTAGTAAACCTGCTCTGCCTGACTGTCCACCTTCGAAACCGATAAACCTTCACGACTTGCAAGGGCTCTCTTTCCTGAAGTGATTATCTCGTTATCTTTCTTTCTCCTAGCGAAATTCTGTCTGTCAGGCGGAAAAGGAGGTCACCCCGAACTACCTCGTTCTCGTCCACCCCCTTCCAGCGCATCCACAATCCCATCGTGCATCTCGCGGTCTATTCAGGGATACTACCCACTTCCCATCGCGTAAACGACACCAATGGGTACTGCCTAAGGTTCTCCTCATCCTCAGCCCTTCGGAAAAGGTGACAGAGCAGCGAACGATACGTGAATCGACGCACCCAGTGAGCCGTTTCTTCGCCTTCTGTGTGGCCAGAGGCATTCGTAAAGAGGTTGGCGAGAAGAACTGAGAGTGGGGACGCTTCAAGGGTCGGAAAAACTGAAATCTCAGTTCAAGTTTTACGGCTATGCACAAGTCGTGGATGCGCGGATCGCATCGTTCCATTCCGTAAACGGCCTAGTACAGGTATCAGTCACGTGCTAACCCAGAGAAAATGGCAATCACTCCCTCCAGCATCAGTGCCAATTATGAGGTACATTGTAGTTTTTTTCAATTCCCTGTTGTGGACTCACGGATTCACGGAAACCCTACCAGTATCTCAAGGTTTCAATGACAACCTCGAGCCTTTGATACCTCGCGAATCATCTCCCATCAAAACGACATGAAACGTGTTCTCTTCGTGGTTAGCTCAGATGTATCGATGATGCGATAACGAACGGAAGTCAGGGCTATGTGATTGACAGCTCTCAGCAGAAACGTTTGTGCATCGACTCGCTATTGGTCTTCCGCTGGCTGGGCACGCCGCGCCACTCTTTCCATCACGCCGTACACGGGAGCATGCTTACTGTCTCTTGTATTTCCCTTTCACCTTTTACAGGCGGGAGACCTTCGTGGTTTCCCTGGGAATCCGGCCTCCTTTTTGGTGTTATGTATGTTCCTCGTGATGGAAGCTCCAGGACTTCTTTCAGCGGCAACTACAGCAGGTGACATTTTTGCTGAGCGTTCCAGTTCCAGTATCTTCCATGGAGATGTCAAACTTTAATGAGAGACGCATACGAAGGAAAGCCACTAGACACCAAATGGTTAAACCACTGCTCTACTTCTCCTTGTGGTCGTCTTTGCATTCTTTGCTCATACCTATTACTGCTGGCGGAACGACTTCCTGAGAAAGCTTCGAGGACCCGATTCATCCTCATTTCTACACGGTGGATGTCATGGATCCCTCCTTGATATTTTGGGCTCACTCGTAGCGCAGGAAACAACATTGAAGTTCGCTACCATAATGAAGTGGGGGATCATTGCGAGTTCAAATGGGCACGTGAATATGGCAATGTCCGGGGACAGCATGGGTGCCTCGGCGTGAGCCAACACTCCATCACCCGCTCATCTGAACATCATTCCAGAGAAACCCGTTGGTGGTAGCTGACCCAAAAGCGTTGCGGCACATTCTTCACGCGCCCGGATACTACTTCGACAAGCCAAAGGACGTGGTCGAACTAACACTTGGCAGAGGCCTCGCGTGGGTTGATGGTTCGTGATTTGCCTTGATACTCCTGCGAACAGGGGTTCTCCAGGTGAAACACAATGACGCCAGCGGGAAATCATGAGCCCATTCAAGTTCTCAGCGCCGCAAATGAGAAGCCTTCCTGCCGGTGATGAGAATTCGGCATCTAAGGTTTAACCTGCCTTGCGCCGAATGGCCGCCGGACTAATTCTGCTTATCATTAGCTTGGCTCAGATATGGAGGGAGGAGGAGTAATCGCTGCTGACTCCTCAGTTGTTAACGTTGTCGAATGGGTGTCGCGTACGACAGGAGAGGGTATGCGAGTTCAACTTATTACGCTTGCGGTATCATAACCATCATTATTCTTGTTTTAGTTGGCTTTGGCTTCCAGTTTGGGACCCTCGACGGCCTCGAAA
Organism: Lactarius hengduanensis; assembly: GCA_021525025.1. Classification (NCBI taxonomy): domain Eukaryota; kingdom Fungi; phylum Basidiomycota; class Agaricomycetes; order Russulales; family Russulaceae; genus Lactarius; species Lactarius hengduanensis. The sequence goes on from JAKELI010000123.1 coordinate 39,122, forward strand.
GCTCGTTGCACGAACAGAATGAGAAGTTATCGTGAGTCATGACTATTAGAACCCGTTCGTTTTCGAGTTGACACTGTGTCATATATATAGGAGCCTCGGTGCTCCCCCACGGTACGACTTCATCTTCAAGACGCTTTGGAACTACATTCCAGGGCTGTTACTCGACCTTATCCAACTACATGCCTACATTCCGATACCGCTGATTTCGGAGGTATTCGGCGTTCATGCGCAACTTCTCTCGGGGAATTATCGAGAAAAGTGTAATCGAAGGCGATGGGAAGGATGTCATGAGCGTGTTGCTGCGGGAAAATGCATTCGAAGATCCCAGGGGTAGGCTATGTCAACATTGAAATGGTTGACAGTACGTTGGACGCAATCAGCGGGTGGTGGTCTACTTACTAATCATTAATGGCAGTCTCCTCTTCGCTGGACATGACATAACCACGTACGACCTGGGGTGGTATCTCTATGAGATCGCAAGAAACCCCGAATGTCAAGAGCGTGTTCGATCAGGGATTGAGGTCATACGTGCAAAGAAAGGCAGCGAGGAATTATCAGCGACGGATCTCGAGAGAATGGCATACACCCTGGCAACTCTGAAGGTATATTGATACTATGACCGGCACGTTCTCATCGCCGATGTGTCCTGTGTCCCTTTGTAATACAGGAGGCGCTGAGATTACACCCCATAGTATTTACAAGGAAGCTTCTCAAGACGACGTGATACCTTTAACCTCTCCAATAGTCATGAAATCAGGCGAACAAGTCTTTTCGATTCATGTTAGGAAAGGGACGCCAATTGACCTCAATATGAGCGTGCACCATCGGTGAGGCACCCATGACATCAAGGTGGTAGTCGCACTCACGACTGCGACCCTCAGTCTTCCGGAGATCTGGGGCGCCGACGCAAATGAGTTCAGCCCGGAGCGTTTCTTGAACATTGACAAATCTAAACAATTTAATATTGGTATCCGACTCTTCGGTAATTCTCGGGCTCTTTCGAGCGGAATCGAATTACGATCCTGTAACGCAGCTGTGAGTACCACCCTCCTCCACCCGTCTGTGTCCTGAGCTATTTGCCTCATAGGGAGTGATCCTCGTGGACGCATGGGATGGCGACTCGCGTAAGCCCTTTTGGTCGACATTTTTATTGAGACAGCGTTTCTTATTCACGAGCGTCCTCTATAGAACCCATGAGATGCAGACCATTATCGTCACACTCTTCGAGAATTTTGAAATTTCCTCCCGTTTTAAACAGAGAAGACACGGATCTATCGCAAGCCATTTGGTCTGATGAAGCCTAAGGCAGAAGGCCAGCGTATAGATGGGCGTTGTGATGAAGTCATTGTGGGAGTGAGATGACGAGGCACCAGATTGTTCTTGCAATGAATCTGCGTGCGATGTAGGATTTCTCCTTTCTACGCTGATCGTCTCTGGATGTAAACTGAGTAGCCTACGCATTTATTTTATTTTGACCACGAGCGCCCCTTCGTAGACAACAAACAGCCCGCGCCAATGTGATCAGACGAGATTACAAACCCAAGAACTCGCGCAATCCTCTTAGATGCGATCAATATCGCTACCGAGAAGCTAGTAGGGTACAGTATCAAAGGCAGAGCCAACGGTATGGTTCGAAGCTTGAAGTGTTTCATTGAGTGCGCCACTGTAATATATCAATTCGCAATCGCAGCGTGATACAGAGGCTCTCCCGTGTCAATGTGCGAGGAAGTTCTTGGCGGCCAGACCCTGAGACCCCTGAACCAGGAACGCATAGCGCCGCAAATGACGGTGCACAGCCGCAGAACTGGTGAAGATGAGACATGGATTCGCTGAAGCGCTCAAGTCGTGGGTTTACGCGAGATAGCGGAGAGCGGAAGTTACCGGCCAACTGTTCCCCAACGCTTCGGATCCGACAGCTCACCTCTCTCGCTCGCCATTTTCAACTCTCCCTTTCCCCTTCAACATGTCCTCCCTCGCCCGACTTCGTTCTCGTGTTCTGCCAACAGCACGGCAATTCGTGGTGAGTACTTCACAATTCGACTGCCGCGAGCCTCTTAGATTCTTATGCTACGTATCAGCCTTTTGCTCGCTCGTTACAAACCTCCGCAGACACGACACTGCTCACCCAGTCAATACCAGAAGATGGCTCGACTCCATTTTTCGTGAAGCTACACGAAGACTCTTTTAGGGCTTACAACACCGACGCCCCTTCCCTTGACGTCGAAGTTACAAAAGACAGTCTGCTTAAACATTACCAAACTATGGTCACGATGCGTCGCATGGAACAGGCTGCTGATGCATTGTACAAGAGCAAGCTCATCCGTGGGTTCTGTCATCTTGCCATTGGCCAGGTGCGCTATTTTGCGGATGCGTCGCCTCTGACGTATCACTCGCGTCCTGACTTTATTTCCGTAGGAAGCCGTCTCGGTCGGCCTAGAGTCGTCTATAACCAAGGATGATATGGTCATCACCGCCTATCGTTGTCATCCATTTGCCGTTCTTCGTGGTGGCACAATTACTGGTGTTCTCGGCGAGCTTCTCGGCCGTCAGGTCGGCATGTCCAACGGGAAGGGTGGCTCCATGCACATCTTCACCCCACGCTTCTTTGGCGGGAACGGTATCGTGGGTGCACAAGTCCCCATCGGTGCCGGTATCGCATTTGCGCAGAAGTACCTTGAGCGGCCCTCTGCCACGTTCGCTCTCTATGGTGACGGCGCGAGTAATCAGGGCCAAGTTTTCGAGGCATTCAACATGGCCAAGCTGTGGAACCTCCCCTGCGTCTTTGTGTGCGAAAACAACAAATACGGAATGGGTACCTCTGCCCAACGCAGCTCGTCCAACACAGAGTACTTCACGCGTGGAGACAAGATCCCCGGCATCCAGGCGAACGGTATGGATATCATCGCTTCAGCGCAAGCGGTCAAATATGCGCGTGATTGGGTAATTGCGGGCAACGGTCCCCTCCTCCTCGAGTTCGTGACCTACCGTTATGGTGGCCATTCGTGCGTACTCGTCGTTCTCGATCATAAGAGGTTCTGATGATGAAAATAGCATGTCGGATCCGGGCACAACATACCGTACGCGTGAGGAGGTGCAGCGTATGCGCTCAACACAGGATCCAATCCGTGGTCTCCAGCGCTACATTGAAGAATGGGGCGTCGCAACCGACGTGGAGCTCAAGGCGAGTAGCCCCAAAATTCTTTTTTCTTTCGAATTCTGACAAATAAACGCGCATATAGGCAATCGACAAGGCAGCCAAGGAGGAAATTGACAAGGCCGTTGAGCAAGCTAAGGCCTCACCCGAGCCACGAGCCGAGGACCTCTGGACCGACATCTACTACAAGGGCACTGAGCCACCCCTCATGCGCGGACGTGAGCGTGATGAGGTGTGTTCTTATTCGGAAAGCTCTCCCGAGCAGCGTGCTAATCGGCTCGTTTCGCAGGTCCACGTTTACTAAAAAAGGCGGGATATGAAGCCTTTACTAGACACTTTTTTATCATAATTACAGTACCATCTCTGCTGCTAGTTGTAGACTGCCGTTGCACGGCTCTCTGACAGCTTAAGCTCAAGTTATGCTGCTGCATGATCTTGCATGATATCCATTGCAACATGTTCACTTTCATTTTGTGCCGAGATCAAGGTATCACCCGTGTGCAGTGCTGCTCTCAGCTGAATCACTGGCCTCGTCGTCGTCGTCGTCGTCGTCTTCGTCTTCCTCATCGTAGTCGTCCTCTTCACCTCCCTCTTCGTTGATCCCAAAAATTTGCCACAGCGCCGCAGCGCTTCCAAACGGCCGCTCCGCACCCAGCAGCGTAGCTGCAGCCTCATACCTCGCCCGCGGATCACGCACGCGTGCGCACAGCGCCGCGTAGGCCCGCCCCAGTCGCCGTTGCACCGCTCGGTGCACGCGCGCGTGCAGGAAAGGCGCTGTGAGTGCAGCAAGGCGCGGCGCGTGGACCGCGTCAAGCGAGGCGAGCCAGTGGGCGAAGGCGGAGAGCGCACCGCGGAGCGCGGCTGGCGCGCAGGCCGGCACGAGTGACAGGGGCTCCTGTGCGCAGGGAAAAAATATATCGTTTCAGCGTTGGTAGTGTCAGAGCAAGGGACGTACGTCTGGTGAGGCGTGTTCGCATGCGTGAACCGCATCGTGGAGGCCCGAATCGCGCAGGACGTTCTCGTACTGCGTCTGAACGTGAGCGGCGAGGATGATGAGGGGAACGTGGGGACGCACGTGCTCGTTGATGAGCTCGCGTACGCGTGCCTCGACTTGCACATGTAGCGCAGCCCGCTTGCGCGCTGCGCACGCGTGCGGCGCGAGCGTGTCCGCGAGGTAGGTCAGGCAGTTCAGCACGAACACGGGGCGGTCCCAGCCCGTCGTCGTCGCAGATGCAGGGAGGTTCCGGCGGCGCGCCGCGTCCTTCTCCTCCGCCGCGTGGACGCACATCTGCACCGCGGGGTCGACGAGCGCGTCCAGCGCGCGCTCGATCGTCGCGCCTTCGTTCTCTCCGCCGCCACTTTGACCGGCCGCGGCGTCGTCGTCCGCCTCGGCGGTGTGCAGCGCGAGGATTGCGCGTAGGTCTTGTGTGTGCGCGAGGAATGCCTGTGGCGGTGTTAGCGACGCGTCGGCCGTGTCGAGCGAGACGCGCAGGAGTGCACGACCCTGCGCGGCAATGGCGTCGAAAAAGACGGCATATGACGCGGCGGTCGTCCTGGTGATGATCACGGTGAGAGGTGAGCGGAGGGGGTGTGGGAGCGCACTCACTCGCCGAGCGTGGTGGCGAGCAGCGCACGCGCGCCGAGCGTGCGTGCCATCGTGAGTGCGTAGAACTGCAGGAGACGCGCGACCTTATATGCGCTGAGCGCGCTCTCCTGTGCACGCACGGTCTGGAGCACGCGTGCGCGCAGCGGGCCGCACAGACCCGCGACTGCGGCGTCCATGAGTTCTCCGAGCCACTCGTCCGCTGCATGTGCGGGCGCACGCACGGCGCCGGGCATGCGCGCGCCCGCGTCGATGCCCAGCAGCGCCTCGAGGAACTCGCGCTCCGCCGCGATCGCCTGGTGCACCCACGCGAGCATGTCCCCGATATAGCGCAGCGCATCGTGTGCGTGCAGCTCGATTGGCCGCGCGCCGGCGCGGCCGGTCGCGCTGCCGGTGGTCAGTGCGCCCATGAAGGAGGAGAGGGTGGCCGCTTGGCGCGTCTGCGCGAGCACGGTGAGCGCTTCTCTGGGTGGGCGGGCCGGTTAACATGCGTGAGGGGAGGGGAGGTGATGGGGGAGGTGGCGCACGCGAGGAGCTCTGGGCGCGAGCGCAGGCGGCGCGCGGCCTCGCTCAGCTCGTTGGGGACTTCGAGAGACGCATCGCGGCCCATGCCGCGGAACTCCGAACTACACCACCGGACGAGCTTGTCGTATGCCTTTTCGAGGTGGGCAGCGGTCACGGCCATGATATCGAGCCTGTTGGCATGGAGTGAGTTATAAAAGGGATGGGAGGGGAGGGCAAGGTCGCACCCAGCTTTGGAAGGACTGTCCTCGCCGACCATTAGGACACGGCAGTCATCGCGGATCGCTTGCGCGCGGTCCATCGCAGCAAAGAAAGTCGGGCCGACGGGGACGTTGGAAGAAGAAAGCGCGTTGGCTTCGTCGTCGGACAGGGTGAAGCGCGCGAGGAAAAGGTCAACGATCGATTGATGGGTCTTGACTTCCTGTCTGTGAGTTCTAAGGATAAACAGAGGAAGCAGGGTGCAGCAGGGCATACTGCTCATCACGCAGAGTCCCAGCACGGTCTAGCAGAGACTTGCAGGCTTCATCCGTGGACTGCAGCTGCGCCTGTGCCTCCTCGCATCGTGCGCGCATCGCCGTTATATGCGCTTGTAGTGCATCTAATTTCTATCGTGGCAGGTGAGCGGTTCGTCAGTTGGACGGCTACGGCACACACTTGGTCGACAGCACCGAATGCTGCGAGAAACCTGAGGCTCCCTTCTTCCAGTTTGCTCTCGATGTCGCGCCGAAGGTGCTTGCGCGCCTTGGCCGCGGTGTCGCCGGGTAGCGCCCCTCGCAAGAAGCTGGGCACGTCATTTACCTTCTCTCCGTCTGCCCCATCAACCTCGTCGTGTGATACGTCGTCCTCTTTTTTCGCGACGAGTGTAGATTCCGAGGGAGAGTAGAGGTCGGAAAGGGTGCTGAGCGCTTCTCTCGTTGCCTCATCGTCGAATGTTGCTCCTAGAACTTTGTAAAGGCGAAGAGAGACAGGATTTCGTGCGAGTGGGGATGGTGAAGCGGTTTGCGAACGTCGAATGATATCTGCAACCGCCGCAGGACTCTGCATCACAATTCGGTCACAGATCAACTTGATGCGGAGCGCGGTTAGCTTGCGCGCTTGAGCTGTTGGCTCTTTACAGTTACAGTCGTGATAGTGTGCGACACCCAGCCTCACGATATCGCAACGCCCTTCTGATAACATAGACTATGTTGTCTGAATCCCGAAGTTATCTTTATTCCTCTAACCTCCAGTCTCATTCCAATGTCTACGTGACAAGGCGTCCGACGCAGGCCGTGCCCCATCAATTTGTTTCTCTCTGACAAGTCCTCCTCTGTCGCTGTGCACGTTCTGACCTTGGAATTGAGAGTTCGTCGCCGCCCTTGGCGCTAAAGTTCCGCGGGCCGCCCTCACAGGCATGGTCTCAGGTTCCGAGCTACCATATACTTTTCCAAAAGACAATGGGAATTGTGACACGGACTGCACTCCAATGCCCATTCATCACGCCGGAAGCCCCATCATCACCATCAATAGTTTCTAGGGGAAATCAACTCGTGCCAGTGGAAGCGGTGAACAGGAAGACGGTTTTGTGCCAAACTGTGAACTACTACAACACGCGATCACTACTCGTCTCGTCTCAAGCTTGAGTACCATTCCAGACCTTGAGCTCAGGTTCATACGGCCGATCTGTGGTGTGTTCCTCCTCTCGCTCTTCCGGATCCCAGGTGTTCTTAATGCACCAAACCACGGTGATTATAACAATTCCAGCCGCGATTCCCACAGCAATCCAAATTTTACGCGATGTATCCTGGAAACTAAATATCATCAGAGCGACGAAGAACCCCCAGACGCTGTCAAAACGAATGAGCACTGTATAAAGGGTCTGAGAAATCAGGACAAAAACAACATACGACCACATCAGCAGAGCGTAGGTTAGACTGAAAGCGATGGCCAACGGTTCGAGGCCAACCACGGGCCACTTCATCCCATACAGGTAGTGCCACTGCCAGTGGAAGCCAATCAACTCGGAACATGTAACATTAGAGGATTGCTGCTCACTACACTGTTGGGATCCTTTGTCATCATCGTGCGGTTACGCCGGATGAGCAGTAGTCCCGTGATAATGCTCCCAATACTAAATACCAGTGAGATGGAGCTCGCAATCTGAGCAGGAGAGGGCTTGATCCACGTATTCGGAGGTATTGGGTATTGAGGGACGACAATAACTCCTGGCACAGCGAGAAACGCGACATTTGCGGTAAGCATCACTGTTGACTGTCAGACCCCCCACTGTCAAATACGCGTGGTCGTACTGAAAGAATCACAGACATACATATAGAACGAAGTCAGACCATTCGGAAACCACCCTTTGCGTAGACTCCTTCCAGAGGGCCTCTACAATTATTTTGTCCATCCATAGTTTCTGTAGTTCCCGTAAATAGGCGTCCGGGAAGAAGAACAAGATCGGGGAGAATATTCGAATAAGTATTGTGCGCTTGCGATGGCCATCTTTGTAGATACTTTTGTAGCGATCCTGACGAGACGTTTTCTGCCCGTGAAAGTGCAGAAACCTCCAATGGGCTAGACATATGACTGTATAGGAGAGAGGGTTATATGGGAAGAGATACATACCATAGAAAGAGAGCAACCGTGCTAGGAAGAAGGTGAGTGTTACAGGGTTTACGAATCGAAATAACCCTTCCTTACCTACTGAAGTTATTACGTGAGGGTTCTCTGTCCCAAGATCTGCGTCACACTGAGGTTATCATCGCTCGACTTCGAGACAAAAAAAAACCGGGCTTCAAGCCGTACTTGCTTTCAGCTTCTTTAATAAAGTCACGCATAGATTCCATTTCGGCCACGGTAAATGGTGAAGTCGAAACTTTGGAGGTCAGGGAGTCTATGAGACTTCAGGCCTCAGCACACAACAGGAAAGCAAAGGAACGAACTGCTTACCAATACCGCTGCTTAATAGAGCCCCGAGCAATTCATTTGACGCGTTCTCAGGGAACCTACGCCACTCGGGGCCAGTAGGGTAAAGTGACCAATGTACCCTTCGTTTCGACACGAATATTGTTAGTATGAAGGCAAATAGTAATGTTAAATTCTCACCAATAGAGTGACTCGAGTCGGAGCTCTGGAATAGATCATATAATTGACCCAAACGGTATGAATCGATGAACAGAAAAATACGCACTGACATGACTCGCTTCCCGTACACCACGCACCTCGCGCAACAAACTATCTCCACATTCATAGGAGTGGAGCCAGAACAACGATTTGGTATTATGATTGACGTAGTAGTAAGCCCAGATGATTTCATCGTTCCCCGTCCTCACGATGTCTAAAACGAGATCGTAGTCATCTGTAGGAAATATACTTGTACCGTGACATGTGCGTTCACTCTCCAAATGTGCAGCGAGTGCTTGGATTTCGGCGCTCAGATCGGGGTCGTACATATACACATCGGTAAGCGTTCTCTTCATGGGTTTGAAATGAGGTGCGAGGTGACGGAATCAAAAACTGATTTACCTGTTTGGCATGATGAAAATAAACAGCGCCACCGGGATGCGTCACGGGTGCCCAACCCTAGTGGCCATCAGTGGCCATCTTTCCGCATCCAGTCACGTCCCCGAAAAGGAAGGTGCCAAGAAAGTCACGTTTTTTCTGTCCTTACAAAACGGGCGTCCCCGAACAGCATTCGAGCTCAGTGAACTTTACTCTTAGTAAGCGCGAATAAAACACTTTTCTTTTAAAAAATGCTATTTCCTTAATCGTACACTTTGTCTTTAGTCATCAGACATAAATCTCATATGTTTTTTTAAGATGTTTACACAACTTAACAACATAATAAATATATTTTTATTATCTAATTAGGCTACGTCTATTTTTTTTGTCTAAGTCATACTATGCCGCGCAAACGGGGTGCGGGCGCGGCGAACGCGGGCGCACAGAGACCGCGCTGGTCTTGCTTGCCGCTCGACACGGCTTGGCCTCGTGCGCCCACTCCCGCGCGAACAGGGCGTCACGGGATGGGGCGGCTTGCCCTCGCATGCCCCCTTTCCGCGCGAACGGGATGGTGTGGACAAGAGGGAAGCGGGGGGCAGGAGCGGCGTGCCCCTGTTCTGCGCGTACGGGGCGGCATGCACTCGGTGCGCCCCCTTCCGCGCGTACGGGCGGCCGGGGGCGTCGTGCCCTTGTCCCCTTCCGCACGAAGGGTGGCGTGTGCGCTCGGGTGCCCCATTTCCGCGCGTACGGGCGGCGTGGCCAAGGGGGAGGGGCCGGGAGCGATGGGGATAGGGGACCGCGTGCCCTCGTGCACCCCCTTCCGCGTGAATGGGGAAGGGTGGGGCCGGGGGCGGCGTGCCCTCGCGTGCCTCCGTCCTGCGTGTACGAGGCGGGAAGGGGAGGTGTTGGGAGCGACGGGGAGAAGGGCGGCATGCCCTCGCGCCCTCTTCCACGCGAATGGGGAAGGGTGGGGCCGGGGGTGGCGTGCCCTTGCGTACGGGGTGGCGCGGCCCAAAGGAGAAGAAGAGGGCTGGGGGCGGCATGCCTTCGCGTGCCTCCATCCCATGCGTACGGGGTGGGAAGGGGAGGTGTCGGGGGCAACGGGGAGAGGGGCGGCATCCTCGCGCACCCCCCTTCCACGCGAATGGGGAAGGGAGGGGGGGTGGCCGACCTCGCGTGCCCCCTTCCGCGCATACGGGGCGGTGCGGACAAGAGGGAGGGGGCGGGGACGGAGCCGACGAGGAGAGGTGGGCTGCCTTCGCACGCCCCCTGTCCGCGCGAACGGGGCTGCGCGGACAAGAGGGAAGAGGCGGGGCCGACGCGGAGTGGTGGGGAAGAGCGCCCGTGCGCCCCCCTTCCGCGCAAATGGGGAAGGGAGGGGGTCGCGTGCCCTCGCCCCTTCCCGCGCATACAGGCGGCGCGCAAGTGTGGAAAGGGAGGGGCCGGGGTCAACATCCTCGTGCGCCCGCTTTCCGCACGCGTAAATGTGGCGGCGCGGACGAGGGAGAAGGGAGGGCTCGGGAGGCCGAGGGGCGGCGGGCATTGTGTGCCCCTTATCTGCGGGCGAAGGGGGCGAGGGTAAGTCCCCGCCCTCCTCTTCCCCCTCTGCACTGACCGCCGCCCCTTTGCGTGTAGAAAAGGGGGGCGCACGAGGGCATGCCGCCCCCCCCCTTCCCTTCCCCTCTGTCCACGCCACCACCGTTCGCACGGAAAGGCGGCGCACGAGGCACGCCGCCCATTCGCACAGAAGGGGTGCGTACGAGGGCACGCCGCCGCCGCCCTCTCCCTCTTTCCCCAGCCCCTCCCTTCCCATGAAGGGGCGCATGAGGACACGACGCCCCCGGCACCTCCCCTTCCCCTTTGGCTGCGCCGCCCCGTACGCGCAGGAAGGGGGCATGCAGCACGCCATCCGGCGCCACCCTTCCCCATTGGCCGCGCCGCCCCGGTACGTGCGGGAAGGGGGTACGCGAGGGCACGCCGCCCCCGGCCCCACCCTTCCCTATTCGCGTGGAAGGGAGATGCGCGAGGGCATGCCGCCCCCTCTCCCCGTCGCCCCCGACACCTCCCCTTCCCGCCCCGTACGCGCGGGATGGAGGCACGCGAGGGCGCCACTCCCGGCCCCCCACTCTTCCCCATTCGCGCGGAAGGGGGGCGCACGAAGGCGTGCCGCCCACTCTCCCCGTTGCCCCCGACACCTCCCCTTCCCGCCCCGTACGCGCGAGATGGAGGCACGCGAGGGCACACCCCCGGCCTTACCCTTCCCCATTCGCGCGGAAGGGGGGTGCACGAGGGCATGCCGCCCCCGGCCCTCCCTTTCTCTTGGGCCACGCCAGCTCATACGCGCGGGATGGAGGCACGCGAGGGCGCCACCCCCGGCCCCCCACCTTCCCCATTCGCGCGGAAGGGGGGGGTGCACGAGGGCATGCCGCCTCCTCTCCCCATCGCCCCCAGCACCTCCCCTCCTCCCTTGGGCTGCGCCACCCCATACGTGCGGGATGGGGGCACGCGAGGGCACGCCACCCGGCCCCACCCTTCCCCATTCACGCGGAAGTGGGGTGCACGAGGGCACGCGGCCCCCTTCCCCATCGCTCCCGGCCCCTCCCCCCTTGGCCACGCCGCCCGTACGCGCGGACATGGGGCACCCGAGCGCACACGCCACCCCCGGCTTCACCCTTCCCCTTCGTGCGGAAGGGGGGTGCACGAGGGTACGACGCCCCCGGCCGCCCCGTACGCGCGGGCACGCACACCCGGGCCCACCCTTCCCTATTCGCACGGAAGGGGGCGCAACGAAAGGGGGCATGCGAGGGCAAGCCGCCCCATCCCGTGACGCCCCGTTTGCGCGGGAGTGGGCGCACGAGGCCAAGCCGTGTCGAGCGGCAAGCAAGACCGGCGCGGTCTCCGTGCGCCCGCGTTCGCCGCGCCCGCACCCCGTTTGCGCGGCATAGTATGACTTAGACAAAAAAAATAGACGTAGCCTAATTAGATAATAAAAATATATTTATTATGTTGTTAAGTTGTGTAAACATCTTAAAAAAACATATGAGATTTATGTCTGATGACTAAAGACAAAGTGTACGATTAAGGAAATAGCATTTTTTAAAAGAAAAGTGTTTTATTCGCGCTTACTAAGAGTAAAGTTCACTGAGCTCGAATGCTGTTCGGGGACGCCCGTTTTGTAAGGACAGAAAAAACGTGACTTTCTTGGCACCTTCCTTTTCGGGGACGTGACTGGATGCGGAAAGATGGCCACTGTGGCCATCTTTCCGCAGGGAATCACGCCCCCAAAAAGGAAGGTGCCAAGAAAGTCACGTTTTCTCTGTCATCACAAAACGGGCATCCCCGGACGACATTCGAGCTCAGTTTGTTTTACTCTTAGTAAGCGCAAATAAAACATACACTTTTTATAAAAGCGTATTTCCTTAATTGTACACATTGTCTTTGGTCAGCATTCATATGTTTTTAAAATGTCCAAGCAACTTAACAAAACATTAAATATATTCTTATTATCTAATTAAGCTACATCTAATTTTTCTAAGTCGTACTATGGCGCGCGAAAACGGGCGGGCGCGGTCAATGCGCGCGCAGGGAGACCGCGGGCCCTCCTGTGCGACGCGTAGGGAGGCGGGGACGGTTCGCCCTCGTGCGCCCCTTTCCGCGCGAACAGGCTGCGCGGGAAGGGGACTGTGGTGCCTTCCCCTCTTGCCCTGTCCGCGCCGCCCCATGGGATGGGGAGGGGCGGCTTGCCCTCGCACGACCCCATTCCGCACGAGGTGGCGCGGACATGGGGGAAGGGTAAGGGCCGAGGGGGTGCGGGGTGCCCTCGTGCACCCCCTTCCGCGCGAACGGGGTGGCGCGGCGACGGGAGAGGGGGGCGGTGTGCCCTCGTGCACCCCTTCCGCGCGAACGGGGCGGCGCGGTCAGGGTGAAAGGGAGGGGCCGGGGCGACAGGGAGAGGAGGGCGGCGGCGTGCCGTCGTGCGCCCTTCCGGCGCGGACAGGGAGAGGGCAGCGGTGTGCCGTCGTGCGCCCCCCTTCCGCGCAAACGCGGCGGGGGCGGCGTGTCATCATGCGCGCCCCCTTCCCCCGCGAACGTGGGGGCGCGAACAGGGGGGCCGGGGGACGGGGAGAGGCGGCGCCGGCGTGCCTCCGTGCGCCCCCTTTCCGCGCGAACGCGGACTGGGTGAAGGGAGGGGCTGGGGACAATGGGGGGGCGCGTGCCTTCGCGCTCATTCCGCGCAGACGAGGCGGCGCGGATGTGAGGGAGGGGAAGGGGAGGGCAGCATGCCCTCGTGCGCCCCCCCTTTCTGCGCGCGAAGGGGCGGCGGTCAATACGGGGAAGGGGAAGGGGAGGGCGGGCAGGCGACTTACCCTCGAGCGCCCTCTTTTGCGCGCGAACGGGGCGGCGCGCGATGCACGGGAAGGGGAAGGGCGTCGGCCTGGCCTCTTGCGTCCCCTTTTCGACGCGAATGGGTGGGCGAGGGGGGCGGGAGGAGAGGAGGGAGGTGGGCGTCCTAGCAAAGCGTGCCTGCCACGTATGCGTACGTGGCAGGCACGTTTTGCTTCCGCCACGGGGTCCCTACTATAATCCCTCCCCCGTCCTGTTGCGTGCCAATTCGCACAGAATTGGGTGTACAAAGAGCGTAGAACGCCCACCCCCCTCCCTCATCTCCTCCCGCCCCCCTCGCCCACCCATTCGCGTCGAAAAGGGGACGCAAGAGGCCAGGCCGACGCCCTTCCCCTTCCCGTGCATCGCGCGCCGCCCCGTTCGCGCGCAAAAGAGGGCGCTCGAGGGTAAGTCGCCTGCCCGCCCTCCCCTTCCCCTTCCCCGTATTGACCGCCGCCCCTTCGCGCGCAGAAAGGGGGGGCGCACGAGGGCATGCTGCCCTCCCCTTCCCCTCCCTCACATCCGCGCCGCCTCGTCTGCGCGGAATGAGCGCGAAGGCACGCGCCCCCCCATTGTCCCCAGCCCCTCCCTTCACCCAGTCCGCGTTCGCGCGGAAAGGGGGCGCACGGAGGCACGCCGGCGCCGCCTCTCCCCGTCCCCCGGCCCCCCTGTTCGCGCCCCCACGTTCGCGGGGGAAGGGGGCGCGCATGATGACACGCCGCCCCCGCCGCGTTTGCGCGGAAGGGGGGCGCACGACGGCACACCGCTGCCCTCTCCCTGTCCGCGCCGGAAGGGCGCACGACGGCACGCCGCCGCCCTCCTCTCCCTGTCGCCCCGGCCCCTCCCTTTCACCCTGACCGCGCCGCCCCGTTCGCGCGGAAGGGGTGCACGAGGGCACACCGCCCCCCTCTCCCGTCGCCGCGCCACCCCGTTCGCGCGGAAGGGGGTGCACGAGGGCACCCCGCACCCCCTCGGCCCTTACCCTTCCCCCATGTCCGCGCCACCTCGTGCGGAATGGGGTCGTGCGAGGGCAAGCCGCCCCTCCCCATCCCATGGGGCGGCGCGGACAGGGCAAGAGGGGAAGGCACCACAGTCCCCTTCCCGCGCAGCCTGTTCGCGCGGAAAGGGGCGCACGAGGGCGAACCGTCCCCGCCTCCCTACGCGTCGCACAGGAGGGCCCGCGGTCTCCCTGCGCGCGCATTGACCGCGCCCGCCCGTTTTCGCGCGCCATAGTACGACTTAGAAAAATTAGATGTAGCTTAATTAGATAATAAGAATATATTTAATGTTTTGTTAAGTTGCTTGGACATTTTAAAAACATATGAATGCTGACCAAAGACAATGTGTACAATTAAGGAAATACGCTTTTATAAAAAGTGTATGTTTTATTTGCGCTTACTAAGAGTAAAACAAACTGAGCTCGAATGTCGTCCGGGGATGCCCGTTTTGTGATGACAGAGAAAACGTGACTTTCTTGGCACCTTCCTTTTTGGGGGCGTGATTCCCTGCGGAAAGATGGCCACTCCCAACCCTCTGGACACTTCGCGTATGAGCTAGCATGGCGGGGTTCTGTGAGCCTTCTAATTTCCAGTGACCATATAAAAAACCGATTACTATTGAGGTAGATTTTCCATAGGACGTAATATATATTCGCTATTCACTGGTGATCTGATATGGTGTAACGGCGGTAGTACTTAAATGGATTGCAGAGAGGACTCACACGTCGCCCTTGTTCACGTAACGAGATACTTGTTCGGAGTGCATGAGTCTTATACTACGCATCTTTCCATCAGGCCAAATCTCTAATCCGTCTTCCAGTGCGACCGGATTGATTTCGACAGATACCCTGCGTGAGGTAGTAAATTGACTATCAAGTTCTATGCTCTGGGACCTTGGGGGCGGGAAGATCATAATATCATGTCGAAGATATCCTTCTGAAGTATCTTGCGAATTCGGTACCACATTCATAATGTGAGTGTTGCTAGAGCTCTCCTGTGTACTGGACTCGGGCAGGGATTGGAGGTGTAGAGGTGGATGCAGGCTCGGTAATGGAGATAGAGATGGGAGTGGGGATTGGGGCTGGGATGGGGACCGGGACCGGGACCATGACCGGGGACGATCAGGAGGAGCCCCAGCGAAATGCGTCGAGGTTACACGTGCGTGCGTCAAAGTGAGGGGTGTCGGAACGCGACGAATAGGTACTAATTGGTCGTTCGCAATGTATGAGCTGGTTGTGGAAGGCGTATTACTGCTCGCAGAGAGCCGTCTGTCGGAGCGCCGTAGAGAGCCATGTAATGAGGGTGTATGCGACGGGTAAGGACTTGGAGGCACGCTTTGTGACTGCGCCATGATGGGACTTAGATGCAAAACCTCCGCATTTCCAGGTCCCGACGTAAAGTGTAGCGCATTCGCTCTGTTGAAATCCCGGCTGGCATAAATTACGTTGTGTCCTTCACCGTGACACACACCCAAAGCCCTGGGGGACAGTGGCCTCGCCTGACCACCTTTCTTCTTCGCTATGTCCTTGGGACTAGTCCGGGAACACAACGACCAAATTCGTCTAAGGTTGCGAAAAACGTGCGGCCAATAGAAAAGGCAACGTTAGTGATGGTAAGGTTCGGTTCGGTTCGGTTCTTTGACCTTTTTTCCCGAACCCCGAACCGGACCATTGGTTCGGTTCAGGGGTCTAGGCCGAACCCTGAACCGAACCATTGGTTCAGGTTCACATTGGTTCGGTTCAGGTTCGGGGAGGGGTTGAACCTGAACCGAACCTGAACAAAGGCCATGCTTATGTAATCACACAAAATGTGCAGAGCCACCCTGTCGGTTACCACAAAAGACTTTGCCTTTGAGGTATAGCCGACAAAAACCTTTGGAATTCTAAAAGCTATATACAATTGCTACTGTTGAGAGTTGCATATGGGGCCCTAGTGTGTGGCCCGGGTAACCCTCGGGTTTTTTTCGTACCCGTACCCGTACCCGTCGAAACCCTTACCCGCAGTGAGGGGTAAGGGTCAGTCAAGCGTCACAAGGGTTCTACACCCTTGCGACCCGTGCACCCAAAATACCCAAATATATTATATTAAACCATGTGTATAATACTAGTACTGACTATAGACTTGTAAACTAAAGGCCACGGCGCCGTGTCGCCGTATTCGCCATGCCGCGGCACCGTGTTGCTGTCTTCGCCATACGGCGGCGCTGTGTCGTTGTCTTCGCCATGCCGCGGCGCCGTCTTCGTCACGCCGCGGCGTCGTGTCGCCGTCGTAGCACCGCGCGCTGTGTCGCTGTCGTAGCGCCACGCGCTGTGTCGCTGTCGTAGTGCCATGCGCCGTGTCGATGTCTTCGTCACGCCACGCGCCGTGTTGCTGTCGTAGCGCCACGCGCCGTGTCGCTGTCGTAGCGCCACGCGCCGTGTCGCTGTCGTAGCGCCACGCGCCGTGTCGATGTCGTAGCGCCACGCGCCGTGTCGATGTCGTATCGCCACGCGCCGTGTCGATGTCGCAGCGCCACGCGCCGTATCGCTGTCTTCGTCACGCCGCGGCGCCGTGTCGCTGTCGTAGCGTCGCGGCGGTGTCGCTGTCGTCGTAGCGAGGCTTGCACGCCATGCCGGTGTCGTGGTGTCGCGGTGGGGCATGGCAGCTCTTGCGCGCTGCAAGGAGGTGGAATTGGCACTTGCAAGCCAAAGGTGGTGGTGGCAGTACAGGCCTGCGCGGGGCGAGGTGGGGGCGGCGCCGAGAACGTGGTTGGAACCTAGAAAGAAAGAAAAACATTGTAGTTAGCTAAAAGGATCAGACAAAGGAAAAACACTTAGCTTCAAATTGAGGGTTCCCTGGGCCAAGGAACGCAGTCGACGAGCGCTGCCAGTGAGCATCGGATGACAATGGCAGGCGAGGTGGAGGCAGCGCCGAGAACGTGTTTGAAACCTAGAAAGAAAGAAAAAACATTGTAGTTAGTTAGCTAAAAGGATCAGACAAAGGAAAAACACTTAGCTTCTTCAAATTGAGGGTTCCCTGGGCCAAGGAACGCAGTCGACGAGCGCTGCCAGTGAGCGTCGGAGGACAATGGCAGTCTGTTGACACGTTGCAGCAGCGTCCGGTCCGGCGACCTGCGTGCCCGGCGAAACCCGTGACCGGTGACCGGTGACCACGGGTACGGGTTTCGCGAGGGTCACAAATTTACCCGTACCCGCCCAAACGGGCTGAACCTGCACAGGTACATAAACCCATGCCATTCACTAAATAGAACACTTTTGATTTTGGTTTGAGTGCCTAAACTTTTTGCATATTTTCAATGGTTCATTGGTTCAGAACCGGTTCAGAACTGGTTCTCCAGTTTCAGGAATTTGCTGAACCCTGAACCGAACCAATGGTTCGGTTCAGGTCAACAGCTGAACCTGAACCTGAAATTGGGGTTCGGACCGGTCCGGTTCAGGTTCGAACCGAGGTTCAGAACCGAACCTTACCATCACTAGGCAACGTAGTATGAAGGACTTGAGAGTGTGCCCAATGGATCGTATCCCCCGATGTAAAGCGAGCATACCCAGTCGGGTGGAAAGAAACATGTCGTAGGCGAGGGAGACCTCCAGAGTGAGGGATCAACAGCAACAGCCGCGACCGCACATGTATGCCAAAGACCCCTCCTATTCTTATTCTCATGTTCCTTCCACGTTCCAGTGGCTCGGGGGAACGGCGATCGATTGACCCGTCTGGGCGAGCAATTGACATGAGAGTGTCAGCATATCATTGTAAGATCGATTGCGCCCACCCTGCATTTAGCTTACTTATAGAAGAATGTCAAATACGCTTACATTAGGGTGGTAGATACTGGCCTGAAATGATGCTAGATTCGAGGACGTGGAGCGGGGTCGTCCCGCACATGGCGTTTCGCGCCCAGGTAGCAACTTGAACTTGCTTTTTGTGACCGCCCTCGATAACTTGAACCAGGATTGCACAGTAAGCTGAGTACAGACCGTGCATTATGTACGTCCTAAGCGATCCACCCACGCCCTAATCCCCGATGCCGTGAATGTGCGGCCAGGGTTGTAGAAGGGCCGGCTGAATTTGAGGTCGGTGGGGTCCACCGAGGTTTGAGAGAACGAGAGGAAGTTCAAGATCCCAAACTTCGCCTTTGAACACAGGTGAAATATCAGAAAACTATCTGCGAATGAGCATGTCTTCATCCAATACCGTATGCAAGATGACCCCGGGCCGCAGACGCAGAACATACTGTTAGCAATCATGTCATGCGCTCAGGGTTGGATCACGTACTTGTTGTACGTCGCGTGGCTTGAAAGCTCGAAAATTCACACGTTTACTCACACGTTTACATACAGTACTCACGGCACTTGAAAAACTCCAACGTCCCATTTTTGAATATGCACGCTCGCACGTCTGTCAAGGTACGCTACTTCTAACTCCACTACTTGTGACAGACTGAATAAGGTTTTTGCTCAGGAACGGGAAGCACGCATACTAGAACTCGAATCAGAGATCGCCGAGCTGCAGAAAGAATTAGGGTAAACATAGTGATAAGTATATCCTAGTATATGCGCCGTTAGTGACACACTCTTACAGTCCCGGAGAAGATGCTCAGCAGATCGTTTCGCGACACATCAAGCTTCTACATCATTACAACGAAGCCAAGGACGCAGCCCAGGTGCTACACTCAATTTATAAGTACAATTACTTACCACTTCACACAGATCATAATAGGGAAGGTGCGTGATTTGTATACGCATGCGCCGAGCCTTCGAATGAGCGCATATACCATACAGCTTGCAGCCCATAAACAGACAACTATCCGTCAGATCCACGAAGATTACGGTCTGACAGGCGATGACTGAAGTGTACACGCGTCCATGGAGATGCTTTCATAAAATGTGAGCAGGGCACAAAACGGGCACATGTAAATTATAGTATTCACACAATTTACGATTACGGAACCAGGTCTACTAGCTAGCAACTGCGACTGTCTTCGGTTATATTGCATGTACTAGCAACCAAAATGTATTGTCAACGGTCCATTGGGACATATAGAGGTTGCCGCTCGTGTAACCTCCTGTTCGCACCTTCCCTGCGTCACCAAAGCCGCCCTCAAGCAGATCCAGTGGATGTAATGACGACCACGAGAATCATACATGATCGGAAAAGGAATGCAATGTCCCTTTCATGTACAGCGGCCCGAAAGCTGGAGGATCTGGTGTTATATAAACCGATCGCACACAGTCGCTCGAAACTAGAGCCCTTTCCAGAACCCCGGCCCACGATGACACGCTACAAAAGTACTTCGGGCATACACCACAGCACTCCTAGTGCACATTTGGCGCGCATATATACGCATACACCCCCGAAAAGCCGCAATCCCCACCATAAGCGACGCGTCCACCTGCAACAGAATAAAGACATGAGACGCGACCGTGAAGACGACTTGGAAGATATGTATCGCTCACTACTGTACGGGGAAAATGGCGCAAGGGACGGCAACAACGGGAGCTCGGACGAGGATGACGCGGACCACCGTAGCGACGACTCAGAGTGGGACGATGAGGCCACTCTCGTGGAGACACTGGGCTCGCCGTACTTGAACCCACTCCATTCCCAATATTTCTTTTTGCTGACTCTGGGGCGAGTAGAGAATACAACCAAGAAGAGATCTTCCACGCGCTCAAACAGGCGTTTGCGGGTGCCTCGCACGACCTGGACGAAGATATCATCCAAGCGCTCCTTCCAGTCTTGAATCAGGGCCGAAACGTGCGCCCTGCACCAGGCCGCGAATTTATCACTGGGCTACTCGGATTTGACGATGTGTGCAAGCGCTTTGAGAAGGGCTCTTACCGAAGCGCCGGATTTGATGCTGCCTACGCGAAAATTGAGGTGCATCTAATCGCTATAGCCCCCATCTTGCGCGCATCGTTCTGACTCTGGGCGTGATCAGGAAGAGACTCGAGAATTGTTCGAGCAGCTCCAGGCGGCGTATACTCGTATCGAGGAGCGGCGTGTTGCGTTTCAGCAGCAAGCCAAAGAACACAGTATGATCCAGCTCCGTGTCGTGCCTTCGTTGGGAGACTGACATGACTTTTGATCTCCGAAGCGAACAATATGCGTGAGATTATTAGCACACTCCCTGCGGACGTGGATGCACTCATCGCGAAGCTCGAGAAAACATACATAGACACGAGCAAGGACCAAGGTGGAGTAGTAAAGGGAAAGGGACGCAAGAGGACGACACAAGGCGCACTAGCAGAACTCCGGCTATAGCCTCGCAGACCTGGTCGGGAGCCACATTGGGCCCATGCTGAAGTCTGCCCTTACACATTGCGCTGCGGAGAACAGACGGTTTGTTGGACTCTGATTCTCAGAAATCGGTTTCACTGTAATAGAAATGTGTGGTTATGATCGTACGTTCAGCTGAGGTGGTCCTCCCATAATACAACACGTCACTGTCATCTGCAGAGTAAAATTATAACGGCCGCGTCGACTGCGGCGAGGAAGGTCGATTGAGATGTATGATCCCTATCGCCCCAGAGGAATATTAGGTCAGGGTGGATAGCACAGCATTATCTGAGCTCTGCGACCCGCTTAAAAGACCGCGAGTGGAGTGCCGCAGAAGTATATATTTATTACTCCAATCAAAGGAAGACATTCAAAATAGACGAGTTCGCCGCCTGGCCATACTAGATAGTCTGACGTTTAGGTTAGAACTTGCGGCGTTGAGAAGAGTAGTCATGGTCAGTGAGGCAATTGTGCCCTGAGATCAGAACTAGCTCTCTTGTTGTTGTCTTCAAGGTGACATTTGATGTTACCAACAAGGTCACGAAGAAAGGGTGAAGTACTTTCCCGACCATCTCGGCCATCGCTGTCAGGGTAATGAAAACAGCTCGTAGCGTGGGAATCACGGGCCTATCGTCTGGCACTAGAGTAATCTGACCACGTTTGAATGTTGAGAGTCGGCGCTAACCCGATCTTGAGCAAATCCCGTCTGAGGGGCAGGCTTTGTGACAGCTGTGCTTCCGGATCTGGCTCATTGTGTATCGGTTCATGGATAGACACTTGATGCTTGATCCTGCGCTACCGGATCCCTCGAATCACTTGATTGTTGTCATGAAGCAAACATAATCATGACGTCGAGGGATGAGAGAGAAATCAGGAGTATCGAGACGGGAGGTGGGTCGTTGGTCAGGGGGTAACGATAGTTTGAACGTTTATCACGAGGCCGCAAAGATGGGCCACGCAACCGCGCTGCCGCTGTTCCGGCGGTATGACTGGACCATGGACACCGTGAGCAAGACTGGACTGCCAAGCCGATCACTGGCATCGGAGCGAAGAAAGAACGGGGAGAAGTGCTTTGATAATGAACCGCACCGATATCAACGGAACTCTTGGGGCGACTCAAGCCAGAAGGAAAAGGGGGGCCCACGGAGTGCCCTAATAAGCATAATTAGCCAAAACCCTCTGGAGGCTGCAGTCTGGTTGTCACCGCCCGAGAGCATTCGATAAAATGCAGCAGCGCAAACGTCATGATAGTTCAATGATTGCACAGCACCCCCAAGAAATGTACGGTTGATCTTGATGACAGCTTAGGAATTGTAAACCGCTGAATATGGGATCGTGCGCTCATAGTCATATAACTGGCTGCTTACTGGCATTCAAAGTCGACATGTTTGACTGTCTTGAGAAGTTCCCCACACCTGCAAGAGAAGGATCTCTAAAGTGTGAGCAGAAGTGGCGACAGTAGTTCCAGCGACAAGAAAGGGATTGGTGATTAAGTCACGACGTCGACCTCGGACGCAGACTCGGTAGTCAGGCCGTCAGGTACCACCAAGGTACCACTCCTGTATTGGCATTCGGGTGACGCCGGCCCGGGCATACTGTAGGGATGTCGTCTGGCTCACGACCACTTCAAGCCACTGCCACTGCGACTTTCGGGAACTAGTAGTGGCGCATGTCAGTGGCGTGCGCGGCTCCAACGCCCATTCCGAGAAGACAGGTTCATTCTGACTGTCACTACTGTAACGATGGGCTAGCGAGTCGCGCACAAGTGACATACAGGAGTATCACACTAGGTTACGCCTTCTTTTGATGCCAACCCACATGCATCAAGTACTATCAACGATTCCCTACTCTTGGCGGCGTTGGCGCTCTATTTATTGAACTTACGGGGTCGTGCCCCATCCCTGATGGGAAAAATGCGGTCACAGGTTCGGTGCATACAGTGAGAACTGCCGCTTGCACTGGCATGGATGTTATCTTTCTGGGGA
The DNA here is from genome assembly GCA_021525025.1 of Lactarius hengduanensis. Lineage (NCBI taxonomy): Eukaryota > Fungi > Basidiomycota > Agaricomycetes > Russulales > Russulaceae > Lactarius > Lactarius hengduanensis. The sequence continues at coordinate 61,526 of JAKELI010000123.1, forward strand.
GAAGCCGCACGCCACTTGGCCCTGTCTCATGGCCGCGAACGAAGCTGATTGGCCAGTGAGAGGTTTTATATGACACCTCAGCCACATTAAATCCGGCGTCTTAATCTCGTTAGTACTGACGATCCAAAGAACGGATGATAAAGGTCCTCCTTCAAGTTGTGGCCCGGCGCGATCCCGCTGTTTCACCTTGAACTGCTCACTTTCCCCATCCACTTCTCGACGTTAATGGCTGGGTCCTCAGAGTCTCCATCTGCTTCCACGGACGTCATCAAAACGTAAGATCGGTTGATACTGCAGTCTCATAATATGCTGATATTCTTACAGGGCTTCCCCTCTTGTGCGTTTGGCCTCGTTCTGCTGCCAACGCACCTGATATCCTCAACAATGCCTACAGCTCTTCGGCCCCCTATTCAACTGGACGCTCTACGGCATTCTTTGTGTCCAGATCTGTAAGCGGCCATCCCTCGAAAACTCAGCTTATTTCGCTCATCCACGTTCAGACGTATATAGCTACAATTTTCCAATGGACGGACGATCCGTAAAAGCTCTAGGTTGGTCTTCGACATTACTCGGAAGCTCTGTGAAGTCAAGACGAACTTTGAGCAGCTTATTCTGTCTTCGTGCTGGAGACCGTCCAAACTGCGCTGACTGGGGCCGATATGTACTATTGGTTCATTGCCGACTTTGGCAATGTAGAACGCCTCTCGCATTCCCATTTCGCCCCCATAGACATCGCCATCATTAACGCAATTATCTCGCTCGTCGTCCAAGGGTACTTCTGTTATCGAATTTGGGTCCTGAACAAACGGTCGTTGTGGTTATGTGGTGTCATCGCCGTCGTATGCATTCCTGCTCCTCTCCGTGCTTGTATCCTCCAGGCTCCTGACGTTTTCCTGAATGCAGTGTGCGGTGACTCAAGCAGGTGCAGCGACATGGTTAGGCGTCACAGTAAGTACTATACACACTTTCATTGAACCTCTGATCATACACAGCATTTAGTCGCTCAAGGTCGGGAAGTATGTGCTTTCCAAGGCAGGTCTATATGTATGCGCACTCTCTTCGATCGAAGCGCCCACGCCTCATATATGATTGTCGTCTTAGTTATGGTCGATACCGAGTGCCCTCGCGGACATTCTGATCGCGGTGGCGATGACGCTGCAGGTACGGCATCACATTACTGGGTTCTTTACTACGTTGACCGAGATCCTTTCGGACAGCTAAGAAAGGCATGTAGCGACTTCTCCAACTTCGTGTTAATCCGTGTGGTACGGCTTACCGTTGAGACAAACGCTCTTACTGGTACCTCTGTCTCGACAAAACTTGTACAGACGTGTATCTAACTTTTCTTTAGCTGCCATGGCCATCACTTCCCTTGTGCTTTATGCTGCCTTTCCCGTAAGCTGTGCCGATCAATGCTACGATTCATCTTCTGACCCGATCACCTCATTCACAGAATGAGGTATATTATGTGTACATGTACGTTCTCTTGGTCCGTCGCTTTGCACCTTCACGGCTAATGTGGCGAAAGAACCGCGATTATCGGGAAAATGTGAGCGTCACATTATATACCACATACGAGACAAATCGCTGAAGAACGTACCAGATACTCCAACACCCTCTTAGCGAGCCTCAACAATCGCATCTACTTCCGTGACCGTCGGTCATCCGTACATGGCATTAGTGCCTCCCTCCCGGTTTCCAAGAGGGTTCGCGCTACTACAATAACATCCCCCGGTTCTGTGATACCTGAGCCGCAGCCGCAAGAATCAAAGGGTGATGTTTTCCCGCTTTATGCCATTTCCCGACCGGGGAACCTGGATGACGACACCAGCACTGACTGGTCTCCGGTACGTGTAATTTCCTGCCACAACTGCTATTTGGTTCCAACGTTTCTTAACGGCCTGGTGTCGCTCCAGTCACGCCCCAGGAAAATTCATACGCTTCCCGAAGACCCTGAGTGGATGGTAGGCATGCCTCCCCATCCTTATAGCCGAAAGGATGAGATGCATGTATTATGATGAGACGTCGTTGCATTGCGGCTTGGACCCGGCCACTTTTAGCGTAAGTTCTCACTGCATCGGCGACAGTGTGTTGGGCCTTTGTTGAACAGACTCCATGAACCATAGCATTGGGCATGGCACGTTTACTGTACTCTATCATAGTTCCGCGTAGACCATGAACGTCGCGCCAGGAAATACCTCCCGCGTAGCGAGAGTCAGTGCGAGTTCAGTCTGTACTTTGAAATCACGACGTCGTACTTTATATTTGATTGATGTAATTAGTGGTCAAAGTCTTGAAGTTTGCAGCTTTTGCTGAGGGCATCCACTAATAGCTGTCCCCACAATTTATCCCGACTCTTCACTCACCCGAAGCGCGTCACGAGGCTGCTATCGAATTTGGAAAAAGGGTATGTCTCAGGTATGTCTGTGCCAAACCGCGGCCAATATGGGAGGAGGGATGAGGTACTGTGCTTGCGTGTTGAAGACCGTCTCGCTGGTCGTCGGGATGGCGGCGTCGATGACATTTGGTTCTCGCAGCAGCAACGCGTCGGCGAGAGCCTACACGAGGACCCTGGGATCAACAGCACTCATTTAATCTCCCCGCGCACCCTCCACGAGAACGTTTGGTTCATCGCTCTCATTTCGAGATCCCGTAGGGGATCGTGTAACAACGGGCGATTTGCGCATCAATTAGCGAATTTTGTCATACATGTGTCGACCAAGTAATTTACGCTGCGCAGGACCCGGGGTACTTTCATATACCGGTATGTCAGAGATTACAGACGTACACCATCTAAAGGAAAGTGTACTATACGTAAGGACGCAGCACTGAGGCGGCGTGGTCAGGCCGTGTGACGATCCAAGGCACGGAATCGGATTGCATAAGTGCTAACCCCAACAGAGCGCAAGGTGAAGATTCGATATGACCAGTACGAGGAGTAGTAGCACCTGGGTCTCCACATGGAAGGTTCTGGTACGATCTCTCGGCAGTTGGTCGACAAGGCATGGAAGGAGCATTGCCGCTTCGGAGTGTCACAGGTTACCACTCTTCGGCATCGTATAGAACAAATGCGTAACGTGAATCGATCACTTGAACACGCACTTAAGCCACAATTACAACGAGGCACCCGATCACTCTAACATTTTTTATTCGTTGTCACGACCGTGGTAACTTGCCGTATACTTAGCCAATACTGTAGTGTTCGTGTTCGAACCAAAGGGTGCCGTGCTCATTTCTTGCGATCGGATTGAGAAATGGAATTCGTCCGAAAAAAGCACCTACACGCACCCTCATTCTGATTTGGGGCCCAAGACACCACTGCAGCTGGAGACGCTCCAATACGATACGATCTGGGTGCTGCGAATATGTAAGAATGAATTTTTTTTTCTAGGGTGAGTGTTGTTGTGCATGGAAGATAAACGAAGAGGGCATATCGCATTTTCAATCTGTCACAAAATTTTAGGCGCAATCGGTACCGGACGCGTTATTTACTCAATCCCGACTTGAAGAACATGGCCTGCTTTTCGTCTTAGACAGAGATCTTGCCACATGCTCGCCGGACACCGCCGCGAAGATCTGGTCGACCTCTCGCAGGAACGAGTTCAAAACTCGAGAAGACTTTACAAGGGCACCGTGCTGACTCCTGAGTATGGGACTGTGCATTCAGCGCCGACTTTGTGTATGCTTTGACAGGCGAGACTAACCCTAAGCGACCATTGGGGTAGTATGGAAGGCACTAATGAATCCTTGGAAAATAGTGGGGCCCGGTAGCCAGACGCTTTCGTTGCTGTGGTGCTGTCCGTCGTTCTGCAGCCGCGTTGTTGAAAGTGTGTAGCTGTTCCGTACTTCGTAAGGAGGTGAAGTGGTGTCGTGTAGACGGAAGGGGGGCCAGCCAACGGCCGAGGAGGGGGTTGTTTGACAGTATTGGCCATATTGACCCCGGGCCGACGACGTGCGCACGGTACTCCGAGTCCGAGTCGTGCACTTCATTTACTTCATTTCCCCTCCGAGTCGATGTATTTCCTCTCTCTGACTGTCATTTACGATCGTGCTCCGCCGCGGTCTTACATGCGCTGTCGTGAGCCATGCCAGTGGAATTTTTTTCTATCCACGCTCCAACCAAGCGCGCGCCGCGCGCCAGCACTGATTCTCGACGCTCCCATCCGCCTTCCGTGAAAGTCTGCTCTGTTTCCACTCTGGCCCATCTCGATCCATTGAAGCCTCGCCCTTGTGGCATCGTGGTTGTTTGGAGGACCTCGCGTTGGGATTACGTGTACTTAGCCCACCCCTTGCACCCTCGGCAACAACAACACAGTTCTTGCCACGCACAATCGGCCCTGGTTCCCAATCCATGCTTCGAGGGCCTCGACTTTGGTATACTTGGACACGGTTTTTCATCTCCCGCCGCATCATGAGCATCCATCTAAGTTCTCTCGTGATCACGAGGTCACGGCTCGGCCATATACAGCTGTATTCAGTCATCCTTGATGCGAACCCCCATCCAAATCCAATGAAACCGCCCCAGTCCCCCCAGAACTATTCATCAGAATCAGGGTCTTTTCGTACACACATTTGGCTCATCTCCTTCAGTCAGTGAAGGTGGGCCCGTCAGAAGGTCGATGGGTGCGTGCGGAAGTGATATATGTATAGGATCGTGCGTCTTTGCTCTTCTGACGCAGTCGGCTTCGTTCTTTATAAAGGGGGTCCGAGTTCAGAACCGGTCTCGTCTTCAGGCCCCAGTGCCAACTCCTCTTAGACCCATTTGTTTTGGTTATGAACCAGCCGCCCCAGGTGAGCTCAAGCTGGGATATTTCGTCACCCGTTTCGTGATTTCTGACGAAATCGCTGCAGATTGGCAGCCGTGTTCAATGGTGGGATGCTCGGGGGAAACTCAAGCATGGGTCTGTAAGAGCTATCAACGTATTGAGTGACGTACGTTTTTGGGCAGAATCGCCCTCGGCCGATGCTGAAATGCCCTGTAATCAGAACTCCCATATTATCGTGATCAAAGTCGAGGACGGACAACCCGCAATAGTAACGCTCCCGTACGTGACATTATCTCACCATTTAAATGGAATTTAATTCTCAAATGCACAATTCCAGAATAGATCATGTACAACTGGCGGGATAACTTGATTGAACGCCCGCAAAGCCACAACTGTCCCATCGTTTCCAAAATGCAGCGTGGCATCACTTCCACGGACAGGCGTATCTACTATATGGACGGACCAACATGTATCGTACTCGCATTCGGATCGTGGACTCGGACAGTTACGATTTCGGACCTCACTATTTTTTTTTCGGACTCACGTACTAGATTGTTTTCACTTGTATCACATCTCAATAGACGCGATTGTAACATGACCCATTCATGGCATAATTCTAGTTCAGTTCGAATGACGTGCGGTAGTGCCGAGAATCATGACGTCAATGCGTGTAGGATGAGCCGTGACTACAATGGACGAGGCCTTGGACAAGACGTTTTTGAAAAGTAAAGAGGTACGTGCACACCAGAGCGTCAGGAAAGGCATTCCCCATGGACATGGACGGTGCCCGAAGGCAGGTCTAGAATCTCACTCATGGCGAAGAGGTGGCATATTTGGGGTTGCAACGCCACGGGGATAAAGCGTCAATAGGTGTGACCCACAGACCATGTCCAGTTGGACGCTAATGCCGTTAACGCCACGATTCTCCGAAGTCACCTCACTTCGAAACATGAAGAAATCCGGCAACTCAATATGGCAGCTGAGCTCGGGATCACGGATTCGCTGAAATATAAGATAAGAGTCCATGGATATGAGCTGTCACACGACGGAAGTTTGCAAAAAAGGCATTGACGGTGTGCCAGTGTACGGGCACTGGGAGGCGTGCACGCCGCTTCGTCGTTGTATGACCCACGGTTCGATATTGATATGTGATGAAAATCGAAATGAATGGCGAGCGAGTCACGGCCAGATACCGTCGGTCACGATGAACGCCACGCAAGGCGCCACGAGTTAGGCAGGAAACATCGATTGGCAAGGATCGCCAAGGTCTAGCAGATCCCGGCAATCCTCGCCATGTACTAGGCTAGCCCAATGGTTGGATCCTCGACCCACGCCGCGACGGTCCAGCTCCAACGGCCTGGGAGTTGCCGGGAATGGACGGCGTGCGTGTTAATCTCGAACATTACGATAGTTACTACGGCATGATCATGAAGCTGCGGCTGCGGCTTACGAGAGGTAACCGGTAACCGAGGGCAATCAACAGGACCGATCTAGACACCCTGTAACAGTTTCGTAACTAAGCGCGGCCGAGTGAGCCTGAGAGCGGATTCGTGCCAGTGGTTGCAATAGATGTCCCAATTACCTACATCTTCCACGCGTTCCTCATCTCCGTCGACACCCACCTGACGGTTGCCTTGCAGGAACCACGATGATGGTGTTCTTGATAATGCCAAGGATTTGGCCATTGTTTATATATCTCACCTTTGGAAGTCGAGTTTACAATTTCTACTTCCTCAAGCCAGGATCCCCGCCCTCCTTTCTCTCTTTGCGGATATCGTATCCTCAAACAGAGACAGCGGAGAGCGGAGATCTCGGTGAATCTCATCGAACTCTTCGATCTGACCTCTGATTCCTCTGGGGTCCGCTTTCGAAGTGACTTGGATGAGTGCGTCCTCCGTGCACTAGATATTGCTCTCACTCACCAATTCCCAGCGCTACTCGCCGCACCTACTTTGCGAGTCCAGAGTTGCCTCCGATCGTCACGGCAGTGCCAAATATTACATTCTACTAGGAAGCGCGTGTGTGGGTGAAAGATGCAACTTGAACGGTAGACGATTTCCACTATCTGCAACTTCATCATTGAGTACATGAATTGTAACCTCCAGTAAGCGCTACTCCCGTGTGTATCTCCCTCTAAACTCACCTGTTACGCCACGCTCAGGTTCTGCTAGGAAATAGACACCCCATTGTTGCGGGCGAGTCAAGGCCTGCTGCCTATTCTCCCATTTCTACCTCATTTCGCCCTCACACGCCTAGACGCCGGCGTGTTCGGCGGACGGTATACGAAGCTTTCTAGGCGAAAGGAACAGAGTTCTAGTCATCAACACCGAGTTTGTCAACTTACCTTATTCCTCAAGTTGAAGTTAGGCCGACACAAGCCATCGAGACGTTTTTTTTTAGTCCCTTCAGTCTCGGGGGGGAGACGCTCAACGCAGACACAGCGGGTCCAGAAGTGGAAAAGTGCACAGGCGGAAGGGCTTCACGATAACATACACTGTTGTTGACACCCCAGACGACCGTCTAGCAGAAGAATTCACGGTAGGTAGTAAAATCCAAGCGACATGCATTCACCCGTGCCAGTGGGTGCGCACCGTGCGTCCAACGCATCCCGCAGGTCGAGACTTGAGACACGGGTAGGGGACTTCGTACACGGATTGTCCCGAAAAGAATTGTGAGATGGCCCGTGGAATGCATGGGCAGTGTGCAGATTGGGGTAGAACCACCGAGACGAAGGCTTCATCAAGCATCAAGTGCTTCTCACTTGTTGTGCTGGAGTTCGTGCTGGATCTTCGGAAGCGTCTCTGCGCTGCCGGAACCTCATGCGACTTGTTCGCGCGTGCGGATGACCGTTGGGGGAGTTGGGGGTGGGGTGGTCAGAAGGGAACTTGAAGAGAGTTACGGGAGTGGTGCGAGTGGTGCAATAGGGAAATCGTGATGCCCGGGTTGGGCAGCAGCAGCGGGGGTATTTTTCGATACTTCCTCCGAGCCGTTCGTTGCTGCGGTTTCTTGAACGAAGCGTGCTGAAGAGCCGAGCTGGACTTTTATCGAAGCCGATCCAAGTTTGCACCGATTCCTCTCGTACTAAGCTAGGGATTGTCGTCGCCGAAGGGCGCTTGAAACACATCGACGACAGACTCGCCCACGGCGCATAACGACGTTCATGATGATGGAAATAGATCCGATTTAGGCAGCAGACCTGAGGGAATGAGACGCCGCGTTTCAGGAACAAGTCTCCCGGGCCGGCCCATACTTATACGAGAAAGCTATTGTTGTTGAATAGTACCATAGGTCGAGCTCAAAGCTCATTTGTACTACAGAGAGACCTTATATGAGTGGACAAATCGGAAGCTACCAGAAGAGTACAGTACGTCGAGTCAACATGTTGTGGTAGCTTCGAGATGAGACACGCCGATGGAAGGAACGAGAATGGTAGTCCGTACGTGAAGTAACACATCGCAACAACAGTCTGTTCCTTTCACTCCTCTAAAGACTTCACCACAAGGCCCATCCATGCCCATCGCCCACCCTCCACCATAGGCGTCATCAGACCGCTGGCTGGCTTGCGATAGATCCGTGTCTTCTCGGTTTGAGGGGGCGGGGAAAATTCAAAATTCTCAAGGAGTGTGACGATAATAGTCTGCATCTCAAGGACTCTATGGAGGACGCTCGTGATCAAGAGACTCTGTACGTAGAAAAGGCTTACGCGAATCGCCATCCAATGCATCCACTCGGGCCGCTCGCTACGAAGCAATACTGTATGTCAGAACACAGACAGGAAGAACTGGGTGGTACTCACAGAATGTCATCCTGCGTTATAGGACCGTAAATTCAAATCGCTCAAAAGAGCGTGATAGTACTCACAAATTATTGAGGATACCAACGTTTGAATGATTGGATTTATCAATGTCCAAGAAACGCTCCGGCTTGAACTCATTTGCGTCCGCGCCCCAGATCTCCGGAAGACTGAAGTCGTGAGCGCAGCTACCGCCTTGGTGCCAAGGATGCCTCACCGATTGTACACGCCAACAGCGAGATCAACTAGCGTCCCTTTCCTAACGGGAATCGAAGAGATTTGTTCGCCTGATTTCGTAACAATTGGAGAAGATAAAGGTATCACGTCGTCCCGAGTAGCTTCCTTAGGCATCGTGTTAACGATGGGGTGTAATCTCAGCGCCTCCTGTATTACAAAGGGACACCTTAGCGATGGAAAGGTGCTAATCATAGCGGGATATACCTTGATAGTTGCCAGGGTGTATGCCATGCTCTCGAGATCCGTCGCTGAAAGTTCTTCACCGCATTTGCTTGCACGTATAGCCGCAATCTCCGCTCGAACGCGCTCTTGACATTCAGGGTTTCTCGCAATCTCATAGAGATACCACGTCAGGCTTTTCGCGGTTGTATCATGTCCGGCGAAGAGGAGAGTACTATAAATGGTTAGTAAATGGACCACCCGCTGACTACGTCTAACGTACGCGATCTGGTCAACCATTTCAATGTCGGATAGCGTACGCCTGGGATCCTCAGATGCGTTTGCCCGTAGCAACACGCTCATGAGATCTTTCCCATCACCTTCGATTATGCTCCTCTCGACGATACCCTGAGAGAAGTTGCGCATGAATGCCGAATACCTCCGAAGCTGGCGGTATCGGGGTGTAGGTAGGTAGATAAGGTCGAGTAGCAGCTCTGGAAGGTAGTACCAGAGTGTCTTGAGTATTATTCGGTATCGTGGGGGAGTTCCGACGCTTCAGTGGTACAACGTCAACATGAAAGTGAACGGGTTCTGACAGTCATGACTCACAATAAGCTCTCATTCTGTTTGCGCAACGGATTTTCGAGGCCATCGAGGGATCCAAACTGGAAGCCAAAGCCAACTAAGAGAATAGTGGGGGTTACGATACCGCAAGCATGACTCGGATAACTGGCATACGTTCTCCGATGATGTCGAGCGTCGTACGCGACAGCCACCCGGTCACGTCAACAACTAGTTGACCAGAAGGTTCAGCATCAATTACTTCTTCCTTCAACATCTGAGCAAGCTATTCACGGCAGAAATTAGAATTAGTCCGAGGGCTATTCGGCGCAAGACACGTTAAACCTTAGACGCCGAACTCTGGAACATCGGCAGGAAAGTTCTCATTTGCGGCGCTGAGAATGCTGGATTCATGACCCCCCGCTGACGTCGGTGTGTTTCACCTTGAGAAACCATGTTGGCTGGAGGAAAGTTGTGGTTATCCAGGTGAATCACGAACCAGTAGCCCACACGAGGCCTCTGCCAAACGTTAGTTCGGTCGACTTTTGCATGTCCTTTCGCTTGTCGAAGTGATATCCAGGAACGTGAAGAATGTACCGCAACGCCTCCGGGTCAGCTACCACCAAGTGGTCTTTCTGCAATTACTCTCAGATGAGCGGAGGATGACATTGAATCGAGTGGTGGTGACTCACGCCAAGGCACCCATGCTGTCGCCAGACATTGCCATATTCACGTACCCATTTGAACTCGCAATCCCCCACTTCATTCTGGAATAAAACCTCAATGTCGTTCCCTGCGCTACGAGTGAGCCTGAGCCATCAACAAGGAGGGATGGATGAGCTCTACCGTATAGCAAGGAGGATGAATCGGGACCTCGAATCTTTCTCAGAAAATCGTTCCGCCAGTGGAAATAAATACGAGCAAGGAATGCGGGGACGACAACAAGGGGAAGTAGAGTGGCGATTTGGTTCCCCATTTGGTGGGTATGAACTTTCCGTCGTATGCGTCTCTCTTTATATCTCGGTACCTGATGGGAGGTGTATCGAAGGATACTAAAACGTCCGGAGGGGTCACCTGCAATAGTTGCCGCGGAGAGAAGTCTAGGAGAATATAGATAGAGGCGAAAAGTAGGCAGAATTCCCAGGGTAACCGCGGGGGTCCCCTACTCATCATAGACACAAACAGGCAAAAGGGAAACATAAGGGACAACAGGCATGCTCCTGCTCTGCCCTGGGGTCCCTGTTCCATGAACCAACTAACTTACGACGTAGTGACGGAAGGAGTTGCGCAGCTGACATAAGACCGCGAGTTTCCGAGCCTGAGACTCGCTGAGAGCCGTCGAAAACCAAACCCTTGTCTCCCGTTCGACGCTTTCTGTGAGGTCAGGACAGCGAATGACAAAGCGCCCCGAGTTCGACCGTAATTTGCGCTGGTGAAATTTGTGATCCGTTAAAAGACTTGGAATATGATGATTCCAAGTCACCAATCCAGCCGCACGCTGGTCGCATGACCAAAGCTCGAACGGCCTGGCAGGCCTGACACCTTTGAAAGTGTTCAAGTTGGAGGATGCAGACCGTACAGTCGCAGTCGCACACGGGTAACTTGAAAGACAATGACTGGGCTGAGGGTCGCAGTCGCGCCTTCCCACGCCGCTGACAGGAAGGTCTCGGCGGGAGCCTGTCCGAGCCACAGTTACTAGTACTATCGCTGATATATTCCGAACATGGGCTTTGCAGCTGCGGAGAGAAATCTGTACGGGACTTGGCAAGTGTCTGGGTGCTTTAAACTGCTGGCCACCCTGGTCCTGAGAGAAAACTCGGCAATACAACAAGGGGGGGCCGGGCCGTGGTTCCGTGACCCGAGGCCGGGGAGGGGTCGGCCGAAAGTCCGTAAAACAAATTACTTTTTGGGCGTCTGGAATGCCGGCCCGTTGATCCGGAAAGGGGAGTCTGCGTTGGGTTCGTTTTGAACTCATTCGATATCTCGTCCTTGCAATACAAGCTACACGAAAAGAAAAGACAACAAGGTGGCACTGTAGCAAAAGTTGATCAGGCTCGCCGAGCATTTTACGCGTGACAATTCAGATAAGACCAGTGTAGGTATCAGAATTCCTACATCGCACATTCTCACATACACATCGCAAGAACGATCTGTTCCTTTCACTCTTCCAAAGACTTCACCACAAGGCCCATCCATCCACCCTTCCCACCTTTCACCACAGGTGCCATCAACCCAATTCGCTTACGATAGATACGCGTCTTCTCGGTTTGGGAGGGCAGGGATAATTCAAATTTCTCGAGGAGTGCGACGATTATGGTCTGCATCTCAAGGACTCTATGGAGGATGCTCGTGATTAAGAGACACTGTAAGAAGAAAGGACTTACGCGAATCGCCATCCGATGCATCCACTCGGGCCGCTCACTATGAAGCAAATACTAGGGCTCAGAGCACAGACGGACAGAATAAAGGGATGGTACTCACAGAATGTCATCCTGCGTTACAGGACCGTCATTTCAAACCGTTCGAAAGAGCACGATAATACTCACAATTTACCGAAGACACCAACATTTGAATGATTGGATTTATCAATGTCCAAGAAACGCTCCGGCTTGAACTCATTTGCGTCCGCGCCCCAGATCTCCGGAAGACTGAAGTCGTGAGCGCAGCTACCATCATAGTGCCAAGGATGCCTCACCGATTGTACACGCCAACAGCAAGATCAACTAGCGTCCCTTTCCTGACGGGAATCGAAGAGACTTGTTCGCCTGATTTCGTGACAATTGGAGAGGATAAAGGGATCATGTCATCCTGAGTAGCTTCCTTAAGTAAAGTATGAGCTACGGGGTGTAATCTCAGCGCCTCCTGTATCACAACGGGACGGCTTAGCGAAGAAAAGGTGAATCATAGCGGCGGTATACCTTGAGAGTTGCCAGAGTGTATGCCATGCTCTCGAGATCTGTCGCTGATAGTTCCTCGCCGCCTTTTTTTAGACGTATAACCGCAATCTCTGCTCGAACATGCTCTTGACATTCAGGGTTTCTCGAAATCTCATAGAGATACCATGCTAGGGAGTTGGTAGTTGTATCACTCCCAGCAAAGAGGAGAGTGCTATGAACGGTTAGTAAGTGAACCACCCGCTGACTACGTCCAACGTACGCGATCTGGTCAACCATTTCAGTGTCGGATAGCGTACGCCTGGGATCCTCAGATGCGTTTGCTCGTAGCAACACGCTCATGAGATCTTTCCCATCACCTTCGATTATGCTCCTCTCGACGATACCCTGAGAGAAATTGCGCATGAATGCCGAATACCTCCGAAACCGGCGGTATCGGGGTGTAGGTAGGTACTGGAGAGGGTCGAATGGCAGCCCTAGAATGTAGTACCAGAGTGTCCTGATGGCGAAGCCGTATCGTGAGGGAGTTCCGGTGCTTCGGTGGTACAGCGTCAACATGAAAGCGAACGGGTTTAAATTCTCATGGCTCACAATAAATTCTCATTCTGTTTGCGCAACGGATTTTCGAGGCCATCGAGGGATCCAAACTGGAAGCCAAAGCCAGCTATGAGAAGAATGAGGGTTACGAGGCCCGATACTGCAAGCATGACATGGATGACTGGCATACCTTCCCCGATGACGTCGAGCGTCGTACGCGACAGCCACCCGATCATGTCAATAACTAGTTGACCAGAAGGTTCAGCAGCAATCACTTCTTCCTTCAACATCTGAACAAGCTATTGGTGACCGGAATTAGTCCGAGGGCTATTCGGCGCAAGACACGTTACCTTAGACGCCGAATTCTGGAACATCGGTAGGAAAGTTCTCATTTGCGGTGCCGAGAACGCCGGATTCATGATCCCCCGCTGGCGTCGATGTGTTTCACCTTGAGAAACCATGTTGATTGGAGGGAAGTTGTTATTATCCAGGTGAATCACGAACCAGTAGCCCACGTGAGGCCTCTGCCAAATGTCATTTCGAGGAACCTGAGTACTTCCTTTCGCTTGTCGAAGTGATATCCAGGAACATGGAGTATGTACCGCAAGGCCTCCGGGTCGGCTACCACCAAACGGTCTATCTGTAATTACTCTCAGATGAGCAGGGGACGACATTGAATCGAGTGGTGACTCACGCCAAGGCACCCATGCTGTTGCCAGACATTGCCATATTCACGCGCCCATTTGAACTCGCAATCCCCCGCTTCATTCTGGCAGATAAGGTCAATGTCGTTTCCTGCGCTACGAGTGAGCCCGAGCTATCAACGAAGGACCCATGAGATCCACCATATAGAAAGGAGGATGAGTCGGGTCCTCGAATCTTTCTTAGGAAGTCGTTCTGCCAGCGGTAATAAATACGAGCAAGGAATGCGGGGACGACAACGAGGGGAAGTAGAGTAGTGATTTGGTTGCCCATTTGGTGTGTACTGGCTTTCCTTCGTTTGCGTCTCACTTCATATTTGTGGGAGGCGAATCGAAAGAAACTAAAACGTCCGGCGGGGTGTCACATGTCACCTGCTATCATCGGAAGGAGGTCATCGGAAGGAGTTGCGCAGCTGATATAAGACCGCGGGTGCACAAATCGGCACAAATATTTCAAGTTTCCGAGCCTGAGAGCCGCCAAAAACCACTGGCAACCCCTTGTCTCCCGTTCGACGTTTTCTGTGAGGTCAGGACAGCGAATGACAAAGCGCCCCGAATTCAACCGTAATTTGCGCCGGTGAAATTTGTGATCCGTTAAACGACTTGGAGGCGGCGTGCAAATATGAGGATTCCTGAGTCACCAATCCAGCCGCATTGACACGCTGGTCGCATTACCAAAGCTCGAACGGCCTGGGAGGCCTGACACTTTTGAGAGTGGTTGAGTTGGAGGTGCAGACCGTACAGTCGCAGTCGCACACGGGTAACTTGAAAAACAATGACTGGGCTGAGGGGCGCGGTCGTGTCTTCCCACGCCGCTGACAGGAAGGTCTCGGCGGGAGCCTGTCCGAGTCACAGTTACTAGTAGTACTATCGCTGATATATTCCGAACATGGGCTTTGCAGCTGCGGAGAGAATTGTGTACGGGACTTGGCAAGTGTCTGGGTGCTTTAAAATGCTGGCCACCTCGGTCCTGATAGAAAATTCGGCAATGCAAGCTACACGAAAAGAAAAGACAACAAGATGGCACTGTAACAAAAGTTGATCAGGCTCGCCGAGCATTTTACGCATGACAATTCAGATAAGACCAGTGTAGGTATCAGAATTCCTACATCGCACATTCTCACATACACATCGCAAGAACGATCTGCTCCTTTCACTCTTCCAAAGACTTCACCACAAGGCCCATCCATCCACCCTTCCCACCTTTCACCACAGGCGCCATCAGACCGCCAGTGAGCTTACGGTAGATACGTGTCTTCTCAGTTTGGGGTGGCAGGGAAACTTCAAAATTCTCGAGGAGTGTGACGATAATAGTCTGCATCTCAAGGACTCTATGGAGGACGCTCGTGACTAAGAGACACTGTACGAAGAAAGGGCTTACGCGAATCGCCATCCAATGCATCCACCCGGGCCGCTCGCTATGAAGCAAATACTAGGGCTCAGAGCACAGACAGACAGAAAAAGGGGATTGTACTCACAGAATGTCATCCTGCGTTACAGGACCGTAAATTCAAACCGCTCGAAAGAGCACGATAATACTCACAATTTACCGAAGACACCAACGTTTGAGTGATGAGGTTTATCAATGTCCAAGAAACGCTCCGGCTTGAACTCATTTGCGTCCGCGCCCCAGATCTCCGGAAGACTGAAGTCGTGAGCGCAGCTACCATCATAGTGCCATGGATGCCTCACCGATTGTACACGCCAACAGCGAGATCGACTAGCGTCCCTTTCCTAACGGGAATCGAAGAGACTTGTTCGCCTGATTTCGTGACAATTGGAGAGGATAAAGGTATCACGTCATCCTGAGTAGCTTCCTTAAGTAACGTATGAACTATGGGGTGTAATCTCAGCCCCTCCTGCATTACAAAGGGACACCTTAGCGATGAAAAGGTGCCAATCATAGCGGGATATACCTTGATAGTTGCCAGGGTGTATGCCATGCTCTCGAGATCCGTCGCTGATAGTTCCTCGCCGGATTTCTTTGCGCGTATGGCCGCAATCTCCGCTCGAACACGCTCTTGACATTCAGGGTTTCTCGCAATCTCATAGAGATACCACGTCAGGCTTTTCGCGGTTGTATCATGTCCAGCGAAGAGGAGAGTACTATGAACGGTTAGTGAGTGGACCACCCGCTGACTACGTCCAACGTACGCGATCTGGTCAACCATTTCAATGTCGGATAGCGTACGCCTGGGATCCTCAGATGCGTTTGCTCGCAGCAGCACGCTCATGAGATCTTTCCCATCACCTTCGATTATGCTCCTCTCGACGATACCCTGAGAGAAGTTGCGCATGAATGCCGAATACCTCCGAAACCGGCGGTATCGGGGTGTAGGTAGGTACCGGAGAGGGTCGAATGGCAGCTCTAGAATGTAGTACCAGAGTGTCCTGATGATGAAGGCGTATCGTAAGGGAGTTCCAGTGCTTCGGTGGTACAGCGTCAACATGAAAGTGAACGGATTTAATACTCATGGCTCACAATAAATTCTCATTCTGTTTGCGCAACGGATTTTCGAGGCCATCGAGGGATCCAAACTGGAAGCCAAAGCCAGCTACGAGAAGAATGAGGGTTACGATACCGCAAGCATGACTCGGATGACTGGCATACCTTCCCCGATGACGTCGAGCGTCGTACGCGACAGCCACCCGATCATGTCAATAACTAGTTGACCAGAAGGTTCAGCAGCAATCATTTCTTCCTTCAACATCTGAACAAGCTATTGGTGACCGGAATTAGTCCGAGGGCTATTCGGCGCAAGACACGTTACTTTAGACGCCGAATTCTGGAACATCGGTAGGAAAGTTCTCATTTGCGGCGCTGAGAATGCCGGATTCATGATCCCCCGCTGGCGTCGATGTGTTTCACCTTAAGAAACCTCGTTGGCCTGAGTCGGGCCGTGGTTATCAAGGTGAATCACGAACCAGTAGCCCACGTGAGGCCTCTGCCAAATGTCATTTCGATGAACTTGAGTACTTCCTTTCGCTTGTCGAAGTGATATCCAGGAACATGGAGAATGTACCGCAAGGCCTCCGGGTCAGCTACCACCAAACGGTCTGTCTGCAATTACTCTCAGATGAGCGGGGGACGACATTGAATCGAGTGGTGACTCACGCCAAGGCACCCATGCTGTCGCCAGACATTGCCATATTCACGCGCCCATTTGAACTCGCAATCCCCCGCTTCATTCTGGCAGATAAGGTCAATGTCGTTTCCTGCGCTACGAGTGAGCCCGAGCTATCAACGAGGGACCCATGAGATCCACCGTATAGAAAGGAGGATGAATCGGGTCCTCGAAGCTTTCTCAGGAAGTCGTTCTGCCAGCGGTAATAAATACGAGCAAGGAATGCGGGGACGACAACAAGGGGAAGTAGAGTGGCGATTTGGTTGCCCATTTGGTGGGTATGAGCTTTCCGTCGTATGCGTCTCTCTTTATATCTCGGTACCTGATGGGAGGTGTATCGAGGGATACTAAAACGTCCGGAGGTGCAATAGTTGCTGCGGAGAGAAGTCTAGGAGAATATAGATAGAAGCGAAAAGTAGGCGGAATTCCCAGGGAAACCGCGGAGGTCTCCTACTCATCATAGACACAAACAGGCAAAAGGGAGACATAAAGGACAATAGGCATGCTCCTGCTCTGCCCCATGAGCCCACTAACTTACGACGTAGTGACGGAAGGAGTTGCGCAGCTGACATAAGACCGTGGGTGCACAAATATTCTTCAAGTTTCCGAGCCTGAGACTCAGGCTGAGAGCCGTCAAAAACCAAACCCTTGTCTCCCGTTCGACGTTTTCAAGTCTGTGAGGTCAGGACAGCGAATAAAAAAGCACCCCGAGTTCAACCGTAATTTGCGCCGGTGAAATTTGTGATCTGTTAAAAGACTTGGAGGCGGCGTGCAAATATAAGGATTCCGAGTCACCAATCCACCCGCACGCTGGTCGCATTACCAAAGCTCGAACGGCGTGGCAGGCCTGACACCTTTGAAAGTGTTCAAGTTGGAGGTGCAGACCGTGCAGTCGCAGTCGCACACGGGTAACTTGAAAAACAATGTTGAAGCAATGACTGGACTGAGGGAGGGTCGCGGTCGCGCCTTCCCACGCCGCTGAAAGGAAGGTCTCGCCGGCGGGAGCCTGTCCGAGTCACAGTTACTAGTACTATCGCTGATATATTCCGAACCATGGGCTTTGCAGCTGCGGAGAGAAATGTGTACGGGACTTGGAAAGTGTCTGGGTGCTTTAAAATGCTGGCTACCACATCGCAAGAACGATCTGCTCCTTTCACTCTTCCAAAGACTTCACTACAAGGCCCATCCATGCGCCCTCCCCACCTTTCACCACAGGCGTCATCAGACCGCCGGCTAGCTTACGATATATACGTGTCTTCTCGGTTTGGGGTGGCAGGGAAAATTCAAAATTCTCGAGGAGTGTGACGATAATAGTCTGCATCTCAAGGACTCTATGGAGGACGCTCGTGACTAAGAGACACTGTAAGAAGAAAGGGCTTACGCGAATCGCCATCCAATGCATCCACCCGGGCCGCTCGCTATGAAGCAAATACTAGGGCTCAGAGCACAGACAGACAGAAAAAGGGGATTGTACTCACAGAATGTCATCCTGCGTTACAGGACCGTCATTTCAAACCGTTCGAAAGAGCACGATAATACTCACAAATTACCGAAGACACCAACGTTTGAATGATTGGATTTATCAATGTCCAGGAAACGCTCCGGCTTGAACTCATTTGCGTCCGCGCCCCAGATCTCCGGAAGACTGAAGTCGTGAGCGCAGCTACCACCGTAGTGCCATGGATGCCTCACCGATTGTACACGCCAACAGCGAGATCGACTAGCGTCCCTTTCCTGACGGGAATCGAAGAGACTTGTTCGCCTGATTTCGTGACAATTGGAGAGGATAAGGGTATCACGTCATCCTGAGTAGCTTCCTTAAGTAACGTATGAACTATGGGGTGTAATCTCAGCCCCTCCTGCATTACAAAGGAACAACTTAGCGATGGAAAGGTGCCAATCATAGCGGCGATGTACCTTGATAGTTGCCAGGGTGTATGCCATGCTCTCGAGATCCGTCACTGATAGTTCCTCGCCGGATTTCTTCGCGCGTATGGCCGCAATCTCCGCTCGAACGTGCTCTTGACATTCAGGGTTTCTCGCAATCTCATAGAGATACCACGTCAGGCTTTTCGCGGTTGTATCATGTCCAGCGAAGAGGAGAGTACTATGAACGGTTAGTGAGTGGACCACCCGCTGACTACGTCCAACGTACGCGATCTGGTCAACCATTTCAGTGTCGGATAGCGTACGCCTGGGATCCTCAGATGCGTTTGCTCGCAGCAGCACGCTCATGAGATCTTTCCCATCACCTTCGATTATGCTCCTCTCGACGATACCCTGAGAGAAGTTGCGCATGAATGCCGAATACCTCCGAAGCTGGCGGGATCGGGGCGTAGGTATGTACTGGAGAGGGTCGAGTGGCAGCTCTAGAATGTTGTACCAGAGTGTCATGATGATGAAGCCGTATCGTGAGGGAGTTCCGGTGCTTCGGTGGTATAGCGTCAACATGAAAGTGAACGGATTTAATACTCATGGCTCACAACTTGAATAAGCTCTCATTCTGTTTGCGCAACGGATTTTCGAGGCCATCGAGGGATCCAAACTGGAAGCCAAAGCCAGCTATGAGAAGAATGAGGATTACGATACCGCAAGCATGACTCGGATGACATACCTTCCCCGATGACGTCGAGCGTCGTACGCGACAGCCACCCGATCATGTCAATGACTAGTTGACCAGAAGGTTCAGCAGCAATCATTTCTTCCTTCAACATCTGAACAAGCTATTGGTGACCGGAATTAGTCCGAGGGCTATTCGGCGCAAGACACGTTACCTTAGACGCCGAATTCTGGAACATCGGTAGGAAAGTTCTCATTTGCGGCGCTGAGAACGCCGGATTCATGATCCCCCGCTGTCGTCGATGTGTTTCACCTTAAGAAACCTCGTTGGCCTGAGTCGGGCCGTGGTTATCAAGGTGAATCACGAACCAGTAGCCCACGTGAGGCCTCTGCCAAATGTCATTTCGATGAACTTGAGTACTTCCTTTCGCTTGTCGAAGTGATATCCAGGAACATGGAGAATGTACCGCAAGGCCTCCGGGTCAGCTACCACCAAACGGTCTGTCTGCAATTACTCTCAGATGAGAGGGGGACGACATTAAATCGAGTGGTGACTCACGCCAAGGCACCCATGCTGTCGCCAGACATTGCCATATTCGCGCGCCCATTTGAACTCGCAATCCCCCGCTTCATCCTGGCAACTAAGGTCAATGTCGTTTCCTGCGCTACGAGTGAGCCCGAGCTATCAACGAAGGACCCATGAGATCTACCATATAGAAAGGAGGATGAATCGGGTCCTCGAAGCTTTCTCAGGAAATCGTTCTGCCAGCGGTAATAGATACGAGCAAGGAATGCGGGGACGACAACGAGGGGAAGTAGAGTAGTGATTTGGTTGCCCATTTGGGGTGTACTGGCTTTCCTTCGTCTGTCTCACTCGATATTTATGGGAGGTGCATCGAAAGAAACTAAAACGTCCGGCGGGGTGTCACATGCTATAGTTGCCGCGGAAAGAAGAGAATCGAGCTTCTGTTACGAGAAGACAAATGGCATAGAAACGAGGCAGGGTTGTTGAGATCGAGCGCAGATAATAGGGCAGGAACCCCGGGCCGCACCCCCCCTCTACAACTTGTTTCCACTTCTTCTCTTTCAAATAAAAATATTTTTCAAAAATAAAACAGGAGACAGAAAGATGACTTTATTTCCTTTAGGTCTCATGTACTACATTTTTACTTTTGTGATGAGTGAGGGAGGAGAAAGCAGAAACAAGTCGTAGAGGGGGGTGCGGGTTCCTGATGACCCCTACCTTATTTGCTTCCGGCTCGCGTACTTTAAAACCTACTCTAGCACAATACAACTGTCCCCCTGAATATCTACTAGTATGACAGCCATACTAGTACGTATTACGCTTTTGACTCCGTAGTACAAGTGCAGTATTTTCGTTTCCTCGTACCTAGCACCTCAGACATAGCTCGTACACGTGCGATCCTGAGGTGAGCTTACTTTACCACTCGTTTACTTTCAGCACGCTTACGCCTGGAAAGGCATCTGTGTTCTTTCTAGGTAAATACAATACAGACATCGCTCGTACACGCGCGATCCTGACTCCGAGACATCTGTGTTCTTTCTAGTTCGCCTCGCGCGCTGCTCCCAAGCTCCTTGAACCATCCATAACTTATAGTGGTCTCCCGCGTTTAATAGACGTTTACGGACAGAATACAACGATGCAATTCGTGTATCCGCGGACGTGTGCATAGTGGTAGAACTCGAAGTGATACGGCAGGTTTCTGGCCCTTGATATCGTACGTGACTTCGATCATCTCCATCAGCTCCGTGAATAATCTCCTCCATATGTTTAGACATTATACGCGTTAGATTCGCTTGTCAGTTTTTTCTAACCACTGAAGCGGGCACTCACTATCAGTTCTTCTAGCCAACCTCCTTGCGGTGTCCCTTCCCACAGTAGGCGAAGGAACGGTTCACCGTGAGCACCGATCTACGTATCATTCACTTCTTTACTTCCTTTTCCGAAAGACTGAGAGTGGATAGAACCTTATGCGATACATTTCCGTACATTGGAGTCGTTCACAGAGTGGGCAGTGGGTGGTATCCCTGAATAAAGCGCAAGATGCACGGTGGCGGTTTGAATGTCAGAACGTGGTTTGTTTAACCTCTTTTATCCGCCCGATAGACCGAGTTTCGCTAGGATGAGTACCGAGGAAACAAGACAACGCAAGGCGAACGCAAACCCAACAGATTATCATTCCAGGAGAAAATTCCTGTAAAATGGGTACCACAGAACAGAGGTAGGAAAGGGCCTCATGCTTCGAACCAAAGAACCGTAGAAAACAGAAAGGCAAGTATAAATTAAAAAGTTCATCGGAATCGACGACGGACAGACTGGACAGTAGAGCCTGAGCAAGAGATACAAGTGTTTATCTGGCAATTTGCGAACTGATACAAGCAGAGATTCATCCTAAGAGAAGCGACCACTCTGGGTGCGTTAGATAGTGTTTCATAGTCAGGGTCAGCTTCAATTGAAGTTGCTGCTGTGAAAGTCAGTCGAATATGACAAAGGTTAACTGAGGTTATGCCAGATTGAGGTTGAATTCCAGTATTACGTAATATAGGAGTGGGTCTTCTTTTTTTTTTTTTTTTTTTTTTTTGGAAAGCGCTCTATTCTCACTAAATATTACCTAAAATATCTAGCAACCGAGAATAGACGTTAGACGAGAGGAAGTTGTAGGTACCAGCCCTGTCTAACACGCTGTATCCGGACCGGGGTCCAGGTAGTGAGGCAAAATACGAATTTGGGTACACCCCTGGTGTTGGGGTAGTGTGGGACTCATTGCGCATCTCCTGCGATGGGCCGGGCTTGGGGCCGGGCCTGACGCGCTATACTACCCACTAAAACCTCACGGTTGTGGATCCAGTTGTATGTTGGATCAGAGGATTTTTGTACTTTACCCCAGGTCGCCTCCACGAGCTGGGCAGACTCTTCGCTTTTTATTTTGGTCGTAGTTTAGTCTTCGCTTAGTCTTTTTATTTATTACGCCTAGCCAAGGCAGTTTGATCTCGTGTTGGCTGTGCGTCTTCCTTGTAACTCAAGACTCATGTGAGGTGTGCCTTTCCCAGGATTTGTAGGGGCCTGCTAGCACCCTTACTGTCGCCTTCTTGTTGTGCTCGCTCTCCGTTTATCGGTGCGTTTCCTTTTGCGCCGGGATCGGCATGGTGTATGTTGAGCAGCCTATTCCCAGGATCAGACCCAGGTTCATTGGCGGCCGCTCTTCGGGGTCATATGGCCACAGGTCCTTGGCCATTTCCCGTATGGGATCGACCGAGCTAGTTCGGCATTGCATGAGTAAGTTAGTCGTCGATTCCGTGCTGTGCGCGGCTTTGAACAGGGCCTTCGTACTCTCAGTCCGATGGTGCATATTCTCATACTTTTCCAAGTCGATCCGTCCGTTTTCCTTTCTCCCTGTCAGCAGCTCTGTTGGCCTGGTGTTATGACCCCGCGGGGATGTTCAGTCCCGTTGCCTGACCGGGCATTGCGTATAGCACGACGCCTGACGCTTCCTAGGATCTTGTTGTTGGGTGGCATGGGTCATGGGTGTAGGCTTCGTCGGGTCTGGGCTAGGGCCAGGGGGGTGCTAGAGATGAGAGGAGAGGACGGCGGCACACAGAGGGTAAGTCCGAGTCTAGCGGTCGCTGGGATTGGGTAAGACAAGACTGAGATCTTGTCGACTATTGGTACAGGCTTTTATGTAGCTACGGGAGTTTCCCAGGAGCAAGAGCTGGGTACAGATTAAGATGCGAGGAGAAGTACTTGGGTAATGTGGGGTTTCTGCAAGTGAGGGAGTGTGTCAACCCCAGGGGAGGACGCAGACGAGGGGGAGTGGGGTGAGATGGGATGAGTACGAGGTCGGTTGAGGGATAGGACGCGGGAACGTAGAGCTAGATTCAGCACGGGTGCGATCAGATCGGCGTTCACACGAAGAGCTTCGAGAATGGCAAGGGAGATGAGATGGATAGATGGATTTCAAGGCGCGAGAGCCAAAGGATATAGGTACATAAAGGGAGGGCCACAGGATACAGAGAGAGTATAATGGACGTGACAGGGATTGCAGTATGAGCGGACAAAGTTGGATTACAACAGGTGGACGGGAACGAGATACAGAATGAGTGGTGGCGATTCGGCGTTGTGGCATATGCAGCGTGCACGTGGCCCTTGCAGTAAGGGTCGAGGAGTGGAAGCCTGAAGTAGCGGAGGGATACGCGTGGGGAGAAGATGTCGTGCCTTTTTGGGGTCGTCGTCTGTGGGTTAGGGCAGTCTCGAGCGGGGGCGGGGAATGGCCAGCGAGTCAAGGAAGAAGCAATAGATAGTTACAGAGCTTGTAACGTGGCACGGGGAATCGCGATGTTGTGGGATCATGGCACCTGGAGTGTGGTGTCGATGCGGGGTCGGTCCTTTCATCCTCAGGTGAAATTGTTATTTTGCGGTCCACACTACGCGTTGACTGCAGGTATGTTGTGGCGAGTAGTAGACATTGACCCGAGGGGGAGCGTGGATAGAAATGTTAGGGATGAGAGGGGGCACGCAGAGGCACAGACGATGCGGACGCTTTGATGCAAAGTAAAGACATAGGTGGGATATTTATTGTCCGTAATCAACGACGTATGTTAGTGGTCAACGTAATCGAATAGTAGTAGGTAGAGAGTTGTTCCGAGCCCAGAAGACTCATGGTTGTTACATCCACTCCGGGGTGAAAATGGCTGTGCCGGCGTGATCTTCTCTGTTTGAGATGCCAATGACCGCTGTGAGGTTGGTCGTGCTAACGAGGTGATGGTGGTGTGAGGAAGCATCGAGATTGACGTTCGCTCTGGTGGTGGCTCGAGCGCCGGCGGTTTTGAGGCTCGCCTTAGTCTTGCTGTTATGCCCTTGACTGGTTCGAAAGGTACTCTTTTGGGGGACTAGCAATGGCGTCGGCGGCCTTGGCACGGCTTGAGATGGGAGGGTCAGGTTGTCGTCGTCGTCGTTCTGAGACGGCTGGGTCGGTTGGCATCGTACGGTTGGTCGAGGTGGCGGGAAATGCGGAGACGCAGCCCTAAAAATAGGTAGGGTGGGAGGAGCCTGAGGAGGGCGTGTCGAGTGGAGGTCGATGGGAACGGTGACAGGTAGGATTGGGAGGTTGCGGGGTGACGTCAGCACGAAATTGATAGCTCGATGGGGACACGAGCGGTAGACCGAGGAGTGGAGGTGGTAACACCGTATGGACGAGCGGTGGGGGTGAGTGGATGACACGGGTGACGAGCCAGGTGGTAGCGACGGATGGGCAGGGGTAGGTCTAGGAGGTGGGCGCAAGTGTGCGGGTAACAGGTCGGTCGGCGGTAGTGAATGCCAGTGAGCAGGCAAAGGTATGGGGGGCGAGGGCAGCGGTTTAGGCGTCATGTCGGTCAGCAGCGGAAAACGGGCAGGCAGAACGTGGACGGTGAGGGTGCAGGCAATGGGTTGGGCAGCGATGGTGAGCGGATGGACGGAGGCACGAGAGGCGAGGGCAAGGACCTTTGCGGTGAGAACACGTGGGACGAGTTGGGCGACTCGACAGTTGGGCGGGTGGAGGTCGAGGGGGAGGGGATAAAAACGCAGGAGGTAAGTCATGTGTCAACGTGGTAGTATGCGGGTAGCAGGGGCGTTGGTGGGGGTGTAGATGATGGATCGGACAGCATGCTGGTGAGGGGGCCAGCACCGATATCAACTTAATGTGGTTGTGTGTCTTTCTCCGGGTCATTAAATAGTTGGGATGGTGGGGAAACGGCCAGAGAGCGAAGTGCAGGCATACATCCGCGAGGGGGCAGGAGATGACTGGGTGGCTCGGAATGGGGATAGGGTCGGGGGTCGGTGGCCCTGGTTGACTGGCAGGGGGTTGGTGCTCGAGGGCTGGCGGCGGCCTGCGTTCGTTATTTCTGACACTTGCGAGGACTGCACTTGCCACCTCGAGGACGTCCGTTGAGTCAAAAAGCAATTCCACTGGTTAATAAGGGCACTTGATCTCAAGGGGGAAAATTTACACCAGCCGTTGGGGTGGAAGCCGCTCCAAAATATGGCATCACAGTCGATTTCTGTCAGCCAGTGCACTGCGAGAGTCAGGGGGGACTGAGGACGTCGATTACTCACAAATGCTCCACCTTGGGGAAGCTGGGCCTTGTCATGTTGGGTAGGTGTGGTGATTTCGTGAGGGATTGGAGGCACTTGTGTGGTGTGGCCGTGTTTTTACGACTACATGTGGGACGTGCTGGTGGGAATTCGTATAGGACACTCAGAATGCCACGTGTCTTGTCTCGCCATTCAGCCGTAGTCTCTTCAACCATTCTGTGTTGCTGGACCAGAACGGTGTATGTTCTACTGGGGTTCGCTTGTGGTGGGGGACCAAGAGGGAGGGAGGTATAGCTGACTATTTGCTACGTACAGGTAATTTTACATAGGTTTTTTAGTCGCTACAGCTTTTGTTATTACAATTTTACAGGTACACGGTGGTCATTATGTTTTCAGTGGTTCATGGTTCTACGGTTCTGCGGTGAGGGCCACTGGTGTGCGAGGGTGGAGATAGGGCTACTGCTATTGCAGCGGATTCCAGTCTCTCTCCCCATCCTTGCCCCGGCTTAGCCGTGGGAAAATCCGGACCATGGTGGTGGTTGCGGTTCAAGGAGCCCTTATAGGAGTGGGTCTTCGCCCAAATGCAAGCACTCGCTATAAGGTAAGTTGAGTACAGAGCGAAAAATGTGAAGAGACAGGAAGTTCTATACTGTATTTTTGAGACTGCGAGGCTGACAGGCACACCTACGGGTCCTCCACCACGACACGCTCCATCTCCTCGAGCGCTCTCCGCGCACGCTCCCTTACCTCTCTCTCCACGGCACCAGCCACGCCTCCGCCAGGGGCACCACCGCCTCCAAACTCGACGAGATGGCGCAAGGTGCCCTCGATCCCAGCAGCACGGAGCTGCGCGGCGCCCCACGCAAGTTCGACAACGGCACCGAGCGCAGCGCAGCGTGCGTCAGCAGGGGCATCGACGAGTGCGCTGCGGAGCGAGCGGAGGAGCTGCGCGTGCGCGAGGATGAGCGCCTGGCGTTGCACGTGGCCGTTCGCGAGATTCGCAAGGGTATACGCGGCCTGCAGCACGACGTCCGTGTCACGTGCCTCGAGCGCGCTTGCGAGCGCCCCGAGCAGCCGCTCCGCACCCAGCGCCTCGAACACCTGCGTCAACGTCGTCCTCGCAGTCCGCAAAGTTGCGCAGGAGGTACAACGCCTGTTCGCGCACGCCTGGGTCCGCATCGTCCAGGCACGCGTCGAGAGCCGGCCAGCCGACGTCCGCCATGATCACGCGCTTCGTTTCTGGCGTGCACTTATAGACGAGGTTCTTGAGCGCCCAGAGCGCGCTGAGGACGCAAGCTCGGCGTGGGACGAGTGTAGGAGGCGTGCGAGGCGCGCGGCGACACCTTGTTCGAGGAACTGGAGCTCGGAGGGGGGAAGTACTGATTCACAAGGTTGCAGACCGCCGCGAGCGCGGCATGTACGACGCGCCGATCCTCGTCTTCCTTGGTGAATACTGCGAACAGCGCCGTACCTAGGCCCGAGTCGACAAGCGATGTGCGCGTAACAGCGACGCTACGCGAGAGTGCGCGTACGCATTGACATGCAGCGTAGCGCACGCCAGTGTGTCGGTGGGTTAACGCAGTGGCCAATGGCGGGAGCAGCCGCTGAACGTCAGGTCACGTCCCGTCGGATGTCATTGTCGGCAAGTGAGAGGACCGCGATCGCCGTAAGCGCAGCCTCACGCAGGCGGCATAGGCTCTCCGGTTCGTCTTCCTCCCATTCAGATGGTGTTTTGTTGTCCGTCGGAGGTGGCGGGGTCAGGGTACGAACGAGCTCGGAGAGCTTCGCAAGAGACCCTCTGTCGAAGGCGGTTTGACAAAGGTCCTTCTCGTCCATCACCAAGTAATCTGGAGAACAATTCAGTCGGGGCCATATATGCAGCATTGGCTCGTGGAATGTGGCTCACTGAGAACAAAACAAGCTTTTGTACGACTTTGAGGTGATTCAGATTTCGAATCGATCATACGGTTCATAACGTGCAGCACAACAAGAGAGGAGTTAAGGTCCGGTTGCGTTGGATGATGGTGGTTGGTTGCAGTCGCGCGAATGATGTGCGTCGCGCTGGATGCCCTGTCAGTAGGCATGATAACACTTAAATATCAGTTATCTCTACCATAGGCTCGCCGCGAGCTGCACATCCGCAGAACGGGATTTACACAATCCCAAAACTAGCAGCAGTGCGGGGGGAGACTCTGACATTATTCTCAGAATCAAGGGACTACGGATAGATGGCCAAAAATCCTACGCACCAGGGCCCGACCTGGCCACGGGGGCCTTAGTAAGGTGGACAGCAACGTCGTGGTTGTCTTTGGCGAGTGCGGCGAGGGCGTTCAATGCAGTCTCCTGTACCTTGACGTCACGGCTACGCAGCAGTGCCGTAAGATGACGCGCAACCCACCCACCACCACTAGACTGCGCGGGTGCTACGGTTTCTGGGCGTTCCCACCGGCGCCGCCCACGTGGGACCTCTCGGGTTCGTTCGGCCGGAGGAACCCACTCTGCTACGGTGGAGCGATAACTCGGAGCGCGAAGCGCCGCACCAAGTAGCTGCGCGACAGACATGCTCACCCGTGTTGAGGCATCAGTGAGGAGAGGGAGGTACACGTCTAGAACCTCAAGCTGCGCAATAGAAGCTGTCAGGACCCAAAGGAGAAGGAAGGCAGGTATCCGCACCTGGAAGAAATACTCGAGCGCAAGTTTTGCATCATCGCGGACAGGCGATGAGTCATTTCCGAGACCCCATTGCGAGGGGCCCACTAGTTCTGCACATGCTGCGGCGATTGCGCGAAGGGCGCGGGCGAAGGCAGCTTTTATTGGAACAGGCTCAGAGGGGCCAAAGCGCGAAATGGCATAGAGGAAGGCCTGGTGGGCATTGGCGTGGAGCAGTCCGCGGAGGGCATCCGGGGAGCCTAAAATGCAAGGATGAGTGTACTTGGGAGAGATACGCGCGTAACCCCGCACCGTAAGATAGGGAGGTTATGACCTGGGCAGCTTCGACACGGATGTCGTCTTGTGATCCCGCAGCTTCCTCGAATTGTTCTGGGGCGTCAAGACATTTCACGAGGCTGACCAGGGAAAGAGACGTGGTCACATAGGCGGACAGAGGGGGCGAACAGTGACGCACGTGGCAACAAAGAGCTCATCGGCGGCTAGTGCTAATTTCGCAGAGGGGTTCCCGATGACATTGTTCTTGACCCTCTTGAGGGTTGACACGTTGACTGTCTGAACAGTCATTGTAGTAAATGAAAGGGGTTGAAAGGGGAACACGAGTGGGAAAACGGGATCTAGGAACAGCGCGTCAATGGGGGCCACATCATCATTCTGAGGATTGCGGCTGCGCACACCTGGCCCGCAGCCTTTGGGATCACCTTTTATAAGAGCATCTGAGCATCAGCGTGTTCGTCCGGCTACTCTACTGCTACATCCTCTCATCATGGAGATTGAACTCAAACGTATAAGTTTCGATGCAGACGTCTACGACGTTCACAAAGCCGTCGAGCTCGTCCTCCATGGGCCCGACTTGTATGACCCTAACGACAGAGATAACAAAGGGAGAAAGCCCAACTTTCTCATCGTCATGGGCGAGAGCCCCGCCGGCCGTCTTCACAATGGGACTGCGATTCTCCGCGTCCCCTACAAGCTAGGCTCACGACTACTTCGGTGGAACTGGGAGTCAAAGGACCACAATGTCGTTGTATGCGGACAATCCCTCCGTATTTTCAATGCCCATCAGAAGGCTCCTCACGAAGTCAAGCAGACGCTTGAAAAAGCGCTCTATATAGACCCAGACCAAGTTAAGCTTCGCACGCAAAAGAAAGAATATGCCAGCCAGATTTGTCTGCGAATTGCAAACATTCAAATTGGCGTCTGGTACAGGGAACCAAATGGACCCCAAAACCAAAGAAGAGCCTTCTCGACAGAGTACGAGCGAGAGTTCCTCCGTCATAGCGCAGCATACATCACTGTCGTGTACGAACACAGTCACATCCGCATTGACGTGAGTGACACCCTCTCCATTCACTCCATTCATGTGCGTATAACCGACGTCTATCCCACTCAGATCGGGCAGCGAGAAACCGAAGAAGACAATTTCCTGATTATCATCAGATTCACCTCCATAAAAAAGCTCGGCATAGGTTACGATGAGTTTGGCCAGCCATGTGCGTATTTCTAGCACCGGTGCTGTGTGTTACTGAGAGGAGATGACCGCTGCATCAGTCATTATATTTGACTTATTCGCTCCCCCAAATTTCGAGAGGGAGAGCTTCAACAACCGGGCTCCAGAAGGTGTAGAACGAAAAGGGAAATTCAAGACTCGCGACCGCATATGCACATTGGATGATGCGCATGCTGCTATTGCCCCATATGCTCACCACCTCCGTGTCGTCCTAGCCGACCCTGATGACCTCCTCAAGTTCGAGAAGGTGTGCCACGTCGCGGAATGTGAACCACGCCCGGTTCGCATCGCCCGAGTCGACGCTCTGGCAAAGAAATTCTTCGCTCACCGCGAACTGTACCACATCCAACGTTGGATAGAGTCGATGGACTGGAAGAACGCTTTCCAGATCGAAGGCTACTTGCGCTGTGGCCTCCTCAATACCCACGATCTCCTCCGTTCTTTGCAGAAACCAATAGAAGATGTGATCCGTGACTACGGCGACGAGGCTAGCGAACTATTGCGTCTGTTTTCCGTGGAGCTCAAGATGCGCCAACAACAGCAGCAGCAGCAGCAGCAGCAACAGCAACAGCAACAACCGGACGATAACCCGATCGACTGTCTCGCGCGGGTCCGCTCCAACCCCCCAAAACCCATTCCGCTCGCGCGGGGGCACATCTCCTGTCACCATGTTATCATCACTCCGTCGCGCATCCTTCTGGAGGGTCCCTATGCAACACAGTCTAACAGAGTCATCCGACACTACCAGAGCCACGACCCCGCGCTAGTCGAGCGCTTCATACGCGTGGAGTTTCGTGACGAGGACCGTCTCCATTACCGCTGGGACGGGGACGTAGATGGCGCGTGGTTCCTCCAGCAGCGCGTAGGAGGTATCTTGCGCGACGGCTTTACCCTCGGCGGGCGTACATTTGAATTCCTCGCTTTTTCGATGAGTGCGCTGCGGGAGCATTCCGTCTGGTTCATGGCACCCTTCCGCGACCCAGAAGAGGGATACGTGACCGCGGAGAAGATTCGCGCCTCGCTCGGGGACTTTTCCAAGCTACTCCGTACGCCGAGCAAGTACGCGGCGAGGATCGCGCAGGCGTTCACTGCGACTGACCCTAGCGTGAAGATCCGTCGCGATCAGTGGGAAGAACAGCCCGAATTGGGTCCTCACACGGATGGTGTCGGCACCATTTCCCCGGAGCTGGCTGCCATGATCTGGGAGGCAAAATGCAAGGCGTCTGGCAACACGCGTGGGGATCGTGTGGAGCCGTCCGCATATCAATTTCGTTTCCTCGGGTACAAAGGAGTGGTCGTCGTGGACCACCGGCTGGAAGGCATTAAGATGCGTTTGCGCGACTCGCAGCACAAGTTTCCGGTTCATAACGTCGAAGAAGCCGAATTTGAGATCGCTCGAGCATTTGATTACCCAAACTCTGTCCACCTGAACAGGTTCGTTCCCTTGTATCTTCTATGTCTCGGCTATCTTATAGTTGATCACCTAGGCCTGCGGTGATGGCGCTGGAGGATCGCGGTGTCAAGAAAGAGGCGTTCATTGATCTTCAGGAAAGTGCGAAAGCGAAGATCTACCTTTCTAGTGATTCATTAGAGATGTTCACTGAGCAACTGAGGGACCATGGTATGGGTGGTCAATACCACCTTGCTTTCATTCTCGAGCAGCTCAACAAGCTCGGACTTGACTTCAAGAATGGCTTCAACAAAACGGCAATCGGGAAGCCGTTCTTCGAAAGTCTTCTTCGTTACTCTATGAACCACTCACTTCGCGAGGTTAAGTTCAAGGCTCGCATCCCTGTTCCGAAAAGCTTTCAGCTTGTCGGCGTTGCCGACGAGGGTCAGGCATATATCAACGAAGGCCTGAAGGAGGAGGATGTGTTCACTTTATCGCCAGGGCGAATATACGGTGTGTTTCTCGTTGGCTCCGGAGGCAGCCTCAGCTCATATGATGGTGTCTAGCATGTGTGCAAGAATCAGCATACGAGGACCCTGTATTCCTGAAGGGCGCCTGTCTCATTTCCAGGAGTCCGGTCATCCACCCCGGAGATGGTGAGTTTCCCGTATCCATCCCACCCAAAACGTATTACCAGTCTGACTTTTCCTATAGTGCAACGTGTCTACGCTGTCGGCGAGCCGCCAAAAGACAAGGTTTGCTTCTTCCGCGGCTTGAAAAATGTCGTTGTCCTACCTGCCGTTGGTGCGTAACGACAGTCCCTTTAGTGCCTTTCATCGTCAGAAGAATATCGTTTCAGGGGATCGTGCCTTGGCTTCGTGCCTTGCCGGAGGAGACCTGGATGGGTACGTTTTAATGTGTGCCCTGGATGCTGGTGTGGTTCATTAAGCCCTCCAGGGATACATACGACATCTACTTTGCAAATCCGGCCCTTCTCCCCACTATCCAAGCAGAACCGGCGCCTATGGGTGAGTCCAATGTGTGGACACTCGAGGAAGGCGAAGCCCGACGCTACGATTGATGACATTTGCAAATTCATTGTCGAGTATATCAACTCCGATGTCATGGTACGCTCCCTAAGCGGTTGTATTCTCACGGAGACTCACACGTTTCGGGAACCACAGGGTATGCTTGCGAACCGGCATATCACCATCGCAGATCAGTCGAAGGTGTGACGTCATTTATTTGCGATATTGTTGCCTTCTCATCTCCAACACTAGGACGGCGTATTCGACGACAGGTGCATGAGGCTCGCTACCTTGTGTAGCAAAGCTGTCGACTACGCAAAGAACGGCATACCTGTCGACATTTCAGGCAATAACCTCCCGAAACTTTTGATCAAGTTCAAACCGGACTGGGACAAGAAGGAGGTGACCGGCGCGCGGGCGTTAGATTATTACGAGTCGGACCGAGCGCTTGGGCATATGTTCCGAAGCATCACGCTGCGCGACCCAAACGAGCCCATCGACGGCTTCCCCATGACGTCTCCTGGTCTGATCGCCCCTCTCGAAGACCCGATATCCCGCGCGCTTGCCCCGCTCGTCCAGAATACGCTTAACACTACCACCACTACCACTACCACTCCTACACCTCTGGAGCCACCGACAGCGGAAATCCTAGAGCCAGAGGAGCTGCACGCGCGCTACGTGCACGAAATGCGCTACATCTGCGTGACCCATACGCTCGTCGACAGACCCGATGTACGTCTCAAAGAGGAAGAGGTCGTCCTGGGCGCGATCCTTGCGACCACGACGCAGCCGCGCTGGCGCTCCGACCGCACGCAACGCATGAAACTGCACAGCGGGGCGCTCGTGCGCGACATCCGCTCGCAGATTATCCCGAAGGCCAAGGAGGACGCTCCGACGGACGAAGAGCTGCGCGCTGGGCTACCGATCGCATGGAGGATGTGGTGCTGGGCACAGCATCAGCGCGACAATGACAAGGAGTTCATTGAGGCATTCTCACTGATCGTCCTTGGGGTTGTCCTCGACTGCCTGAAGCGTCTCGGTGCACTCCCTGAATGATAAGTGCGCATATCTTTGACTCGATGATTTGTGGACGTTTTTGTTTATGTACGGAGTTGTACCACAGTAGGAGAGTAAACGGAAGTTGTATAGCAGTTTGAATTTTCGGGAACGCAATACTTAGCCCATGGCGGATTCATCATGAAATCGTCTTCTCGGGTTCGAGTAGGAACCTTAACAAAGCCTAGGAGTTTGCCAGTGGAACTTGGATCTGTGGGAGCTGAGCCGCATGCCAAGTAAAATAAAATCTGGGCCACATCGCGGTGCCTCCAGCCACGCTACGCCATCTTCAGACTAGTTTTGAAACTGGGCCGGCAAACCACTTGTACTGCCGGCCCTCGAACGACTTCAGAAACAAATAGAAAATATTTAGCTACCGTACTGTAGGAATCCCCTAATTCGTGTTATTTGTGATCGCTATTATTTGGGCCGACGTTTCGGTTTTTTCACCTGGTGGACGCAAGGATGGACGTGCGCAGCAGCGACCCCGCAGCAAGCCCCGCAGCACAAGATAAGGAGGTCATGACCTGGGAAGCTTCGACACAGATTCGTCTTCAAGTTGTGATCCCGCAGCTTCCTCAGGCGTCGACGAGGTCGATACTATAAAGGGAAGAGACGTGCCACATGGATCCAAAAAAAGAAAAAAGAGACGTGGTCACCGTGACGTAGTAGCGGCTGCTACTAGTAGTAGAACTAGTTTCGCAGAGGACATTGTTCTTCAAAGGTGACACGTTGACTGTCTGAACGGTCATTGTAGTAAACGAAATGGGAAAACGAGTGGGAAACGCGATAATATGTGGTAACTGCGCCTCATGCCCGTGGCTTCGCCGCCTCTTCTGGGAGCTCGGGCCTCCATCAACATTCTGAGGATTCACGGTTGCGTACCCTGGCCCGCAGCTTCTGGAAATTCCTTTTATAAGAGCATCTGAGCACCAGCATGTTCGTCCGGCTACTCTACTGCTCTAACTCCTCAGCATGGAGATCGAACTCAAACGCATAAGTTTCGATGCAGACGTCTACGACGTTCGCAAAGCCGTCGAGCTCGTCCTCCATGGGCCCGACTTGTATGACCCTAACGACAGAGATAACAAAGGGAGAAAGCCCAACTTTCTCATCGTCATGGGCGAGAGCCCCGCCGGCCGTCTTCACAATGGGACTGCGATCCTCCGCGTGCCCTACAAGCTAGGCTCACGACTACTTCGGTGGAACTGGGAGTCAAAGGACCACAGTGTCGTTGTATGCGGACAACCCCTCCATATTTTCAACGCCCATCGGAAGGCTCCTCACGAGGTCAAGCAGACGCTTGAAAAAGCGCGCTATATCGACCCAGACCAAGACAAGCTTCACACGCAAAAGAAAGAATATGCCAGCCAGATTTGTCTGCGAATTGCAAACATTCAAATTGGCGTCTGGTACAGGGAACCAAATGGACCCCAAAACCAAAGAAGAGCCTTCTCGACAGAGTACGAGCGAGAGTTCCTCCGTCATAGCGCAGCATACATCACTGTCGTGTACGAATACAGTCACATCCGCATTGACGTGAGTGACACCCTCTCCATTCACTCCATTCATGCGCGTATAACCGATGTCTGTCCCACTCAGATGGGGCAGCGAGAAACCGAAGAGGACAATTTCCTGATTATCATCAGGTTCACATCCATAAAAAAGCTCGGCATAGGTTACGACGAGTTTGGCCAGCCATGTGCGTATTTCTCGCATCGGTGCTGTGTGTTACTGAGAGGAGACGACCATCGGCATCAGTCATTATATTTGACTTATTCGCTCCCCCAAATTTCGAGAAGGAGAGCTTCAACGGCCGGGCTCCAGAAGGCGTAGAACGAAAAATAAAATCCAAGACGCGCGATCGCATATGCACATTGGATGATGCGCATGCTGCTATTGCCCCATATGCTCACCACCTCCGTGTCGTCCTAGCCGACCCTGATGACCTCCTCAAGTTCGAGAAGGTGTGCCACGTCGCGGAATGTGAACCACGCCCGGTTCGCATCACCCGAGTCGACGCTCTGGCAAAGAAATTCTTCGCTCACCGCGAACTGTACCACATCCAACGCTGGATAGAGTCAATGGACTGGAAGAACGCTTTCCAGATCGAAGGCTACTTGCGTTGTGGCCTCCTCAATACCCACGATCTCCTCCGTTCTTTGCAGAAACCAATAGAAGACGTGATTCGCGACTACGGCGACGAGGCTAACGAACTATTGCGTCTGTTTTCCGTGGAGCTCAAGATGCGTCAACAACAACAGCAGCAGCAGCAGCAAGAACAACAACAACCGGACGAAACCCCGATTGACTGCCTCGCCCGGGTCCGTTCCAAGCACCCCACTATCAAGCCTCTCCGGCTCGCGCAAGGGCATATCTCTTGTCACCACGTTATCATCACTCCTTCGCGCATCCTTCTGGAGGGGCCCTATGCAACGCAGTCTAACAGAGTCATCCGACGCTACCAAAGCCACGACCCCGCACTCGTCGAGCGATTCATACGGGTGGAGTTTCGTGACGAAGACCGCCTCCAATACCGTTGGGACGGAGAGGTAGACGGTGCGTGGTTCCTCCAGCAGCGCGTGGGAGGTATATTGCGCGACGGGTTCACCCTCGGCGGGCGTACATTCGAGTTTCTCGCCTTTTCAATGAGTGCGCTGCGGGAACATTCGGTCTGGTTCATGGCTCCCTTCCGCGACCCCGAGGAGGGGTACGTAACCGCGGAGGCGATTCGTGCCTCTCTCGGGGACTTTTCCAAGCTGCTCCGTACACCGAGCAAGTACGCTGCGAGGATCGCACAGGCGTTCACCGCGACTGACCCCAGCGTGAAGATCCGTCGCGATGAGTGGGAGGAACAGCCAGAATTGGGTCCTCACACAGATGGCGTCGGCACCATTTCTCCGGAGTTGGCTGCCAAGATCTGGGAGGCAAAATGCAAGGCATCCGGCAACGCACGTGGGGACCATGTGGAGCCGTCCGCATATCAATTTCGTTTCCTCGGGTTCAAAGGGGTGGTCGTCGTGGACCACCGGCTGGAAGGTATCAAGATGCGTTTGCGCGACTCTCAGCACAAATTTCCGGTACATAACGTCGAAGAAGCCGAGTTTGAGATCGCGCGAGCATTCGATCGCCCAAACCTTGTCCATCTGAACAGGTTCGTTGCCTTGTAACTTCTATGTCTAAGACTCATATCGGATCACCTAGACCCGCGGTGATGGCGCTGGAGGATCGTGGCGTCAAGAAAGAGGCGTTCATTAATCTTCAGGAAGATGCGAAAGCGGAGATCTACTGTTCTAGCGATTCATTAGAGGTGTTCGCCAAGCAACTCAGGGACCATAGTATGGGCGGTCAATACCACCTGGCTTTCATTCTCGAGCAGCTCAACAACCTCGGACTTGACTTCAAGAGTGGCATCAACAAGACGGCAATCGGGAAGCCATTCTTCGAAAGTCTTCTTCGATATTCTATGAATCATTCGCTCCGCGAGATTAAGTTCAAGGCCCGGATCCCTGTTCTGAACAGCTTTCAGCTGGTCGGCGTTGCCGACGAGGGTCGGGCATATATCAACGAAGGCCTGAAGGAGGAGGACGTGTTCACTTTGCTGCCAGGGCGAATATACGGTGTGTTTCTCGTTGGCTCCGGGGGCACGTCAGCTCATACAATGGTATCTAGCGTGTGTGCAAAAAGAAGCACATGAGAACCCCGTATTCTTGAAGGGCCACTGTCTCATTTCCAGGAGTCCGGTCATCCACCCCGGAGATGGTGAGCTTCCCCGTATCCATCCCACTCAAAACGTATTACCGGTCTGACTTTTCCTATAGTGCAACGTGTCTACGCTGTCGGCGAGCCGCCAAAAGACAAGATTTGCTTCTTCCGTGGCTTGAAAAATGTCGTTGTCCTACCTGCCGTCGGTGCGTAACGACGGTCCCTTTGGTGCCTTTCGTCGTCAGAAGAATATCGTTTCAGGGGATCGTTCCTTGGCTTCGTGCCTTGCTGGAGGAGACCTGGATGGGTACGTTGTATGTGTGCTCTGGATAGTGGTGTGGTTGATTAGATCCTCCAGGGATACATACGACATCTACATTGGACATCCGTCCCTTCTCCCCACTATCCAAGCAGATCCAGCGGATGAGTCCAAGTCCAATGTATGGACACTAGAGGAAGGCGAGCCCGACGCTACGATCGATGACATTTGCAAATTCATTGTCCAGTACATCAACTCTGATGTCATGGTACGTTCCCTGCTAAGCTGTTATGTTCTCACGGAGACTCACACGTTTTGCGGGAACCACAGGGTTTGGTATCGAACCGGCATATCATCATCGCAGATCAGTCGAAGGTGTGACGTCATTATTTACGGTATTGTCACGTTCTCATCTCCAAAACTAGGACGGCGTATTCGACGACAGGTGCATGAAGCTCGCTATCTTGTGTAGCAAAGCCGTCGACTATGCAAAGAACGGCGTGCCTGTTGACATTTCAGGC
This sequence comes from Lactarius hengduanensis, assembly GCA_021525025.1. Classification (NCBI taxonomy): domain Eukaryota; kingdom Fungi; phylum Basidiomycota; class Agaricomycetes; order Russulales; family Russulaceae; genus Lactarius; species Lactarius hengduanensis. The sequence continues at coordinate 99,085 of JAKELI010000123.1, forward strand.
GGTAACCTCCCGAAACTTTTGATCAAGTTCAAGCCGGACTGGGACAAGAAGGAGGTGACCGGCGCGCGGGAGCTGGAATACTACGAGTCGGATCGAGCGCTAGGGCATATGTTCCGAAGAATCACGCTGCGCGACCCAAACGAGCCAATCGACGGTTTCCTCATGGCTGGTCTGACCCGCCCCTCTCGAGGACCCGATTTCGCGCGCCCTTGCCCCCCTCGTCCAGAGCACGCTCAATGCTACGACTGCGACCAGTACGACCACGACCACCACTAGGGATTACCACGGGTTGGCCATACCCGTGACGGGTCGCGGGTACGGGTCACGCGGGTACGGTCAGGGTAGCAATTTCCCAACCCGTGCAAAACCCGTACCCGTGGCCCGGGTACCCGCGGGTACAACGGGGTGGCAACATGCCACTTACGACGACCCATTCCACCCTTTCTTACAATCAATGTCCGGGCTGCGTCAGATCATCTCCGTGTGGCTTAGCTGCCATATCGGACTCATTCCCACGACATCCAACAGCTGAGTCGGCCCATCGATTTCTCTCGCGTTTCCCCATCCCATCCCATCCCATCCCGTCCCATCCATCCATATGCAATCTCTTTCTCTCTCTTTAAGTTTCGTCATTCATGATCTTGCCCAGGACGACAACAACACGTATTTTCATCTCATAGACTAGCCGTACGTTCCCGCATCTCATGCCGTCTCTGTTCGGCACTGGGCATGCCTGCATCGGTAATGTGTGTTCCTTCTTTCTCCGCGATAAATTCTCTAACCATGTACAGGTTCCAATGGGTATTCTGTCAACTCGAGATGCTGCGGCACGCGGTCCAACCAGATGTCCGAGCGATTCTCGAAACGTTACCGAAGACATTGGACGAGACTTACGAACGCGTGTTGAAGGATATCAATAAGAACAACCGAGATCACGCCCGTCGTCTGCTTCACTGCCTCGCGATTTCTGTCCGGCCTCTTCGTGTCGAGGAGTTGGCCGAAATCCTTACATTGACTTTGATACAGCTCGGGGAGGCATTCCGAAGTCCACCCGGACTGGCGGCGTAAGGACCAAGAGGAGGCTGTGCTGTCCATATGTTCGAGTCTCGTCACCGTCGTCACACCGGGGATCTCGGGTGGTGCAATTCTCTCACCTGTCCGTCAAAGAGTTCTTGACATCAGATCATCTCGCATCTTCGACCGGAAACCTCACACCATATCACATTCTTCTTCCCGGACCGGCGCACACCATCCTCGCGCAGGTCTCTCTTGGTTTCCTCCTCCATTTAGGACGACCGCAACAACAATAATGGCGTCAAAGGCTCCCCTCGGCCGAATATGGGGCCAGACATTGGGTCATGCACGCTCAGTTCGACGGCGTCGCCTCGCGTATGTAAGTAGACGTCCATTTTATCCAGCTTGTCTCGTCTCGTCTCACTCTTCCAGCCCCACAGGTGGCCCATCTCAGGCCATCTGCGCCGCCTCTCTCCCTCGTAGCCTCGCTTCAACCTCTCCCTCATTATTATTCGGTGCTCGGCATTCTCAAGTGTATGCTGCCAAGTATGCTGCACTGCAGCTTCCAAGACGCTAAGTTTTGGTTTTTATATTCACTACGTTTCTACCGACTAAATTGTCGTACTTGTTTATTGGCCTTAGCATAGGGCCCTGACCGTTCAACACAGCCACATGACAACGCATGACGACGCGGCGACGACGACTGCACCGGCGGGGCTGTGTTCAAGTTGACCCATGACATGACCACGTCGGCTGACAACTTAACGAGGCGACGATAACTGCAAACGACAGGGCAATCACGACGACATCGACCGTGACCGCCGACCGCGACAACGACACGTGGTAAATAGACAACAATCACGCCGACGAGGCGACCTCTTCGACTCCTTCGACGAGGCGACCACAACGGCCCACGGCGGTGCGGCCACGGCGAGGCGACCACGGCGACTACGACGGCAACGGGGTTACAATTACGACCACACTACGAGGCGATCACACCAACGAGGTGACTACGACGGCGACGGGTGACCACGAGGAGATGGCGTGACCACGAGAGAACGATGGTGGCAACGGCGGGGCGATGGCGACTGCGGAGGATGCGGAGGTGGCGGAGGCCTCGTCCGCTGCAGCTGCAGAGGCGACGACGACGCAACGCGACAATGATGAGGCCCTACAATGACCATAGGGCACGACTCGGATGTACACGGTGATGAATACTAGTGTATTGTTTGTATCTGAATGTAAATACCTCCATTGTCACTGCATATAATGGGCCAACGGCCTCAGAATGGCCTATATACCCCTGCGGGTACGGGTAACCCGCCAAAACCCACAAGTACCCACACCAAACCCGTGAATACCCCGTACCCGTACGCACGGTACCCGTACCCGCCATTACGGGTACGGGTTTCGGCGGGTACGGGTACGGGTAGCCCCCAAATTACCCGGGGTGACCCGTGGTAATCCCTAACCACCACGGCTCTGGAGGCACCGGCAGCGGAAATCCTAGAGCCGGAGGAGCTGTACGCGTGCTACGTGCGCGAGATGCGCTACATCTGCGTGACCCACAACGCTCGTCGACGCACCCGATGTACGCCTCAAAGAGGAAGAGGTCGTCCTGGGCACAATCCTCGCTACCACGACGCAGCCGCGCTGGCGCTCGGACCGCGCGTATCGTATGAGACTGCACAGCGGGGCGCTCGTACGCGACATCCGCTCGCAGATTGTCCCGAAGGCCAAGGAGGACGCTCCGACGGAGGAAGAGCTGCGCGCTGGGCTACCGATCGCATGGAGGATGTGGTGCTGGGCACAGCATCAGCGCGACAATGACAAGGAGTTCATTGAGGCCTTCTCTCTGATCGTCCTCGGGGTTGTTCTCGACTGCCTGAAGCGTCTCGGTGCACTCCCTGAATAATATGGCGCATATTTTTGACTCGATGATTTGTGGACGTTTTTGTATATGTACGGAGTTGTACCACAGTAGGAGAGTAAACGGAAGTTGTATAACAGTTTGAATTTTCGGGAACGCAATATTAGCCCATGGCGGATTCATAATGAAATCGTCTTCTCGGGTTCGAGTAGGAACCTTAACAAAGCCTAGGAGTTTGCCAGTGGGACTTGGATCTGTGGGAGCTGAGCCGCATGCCAAGTACAATAAAATCTGGGCCACATCGCGGTGCCTTGAGCCACGCCACGCCATCTGTTTTTTTTTTTTTGAACCCGGGATCTTGCCCGGGATGGGTCCAGACCGGTCATAGCCGAGACTACATTAGAGGCGTGTGCTAAGTGGTACTATCACCTGACCTGGTATGCAAAATGGAGGAGAATTGCAAAAACACTTTTTAAGAGATCGGAAAACCTTCATTATTGATCCTTCTGTGATATGATAGGTAGGTACTAATATTTGACGAATCACACAAGAAAAGGGGAAAATTGTACATCTTTGCCTTGCGATTTCATGAGCATTGTGCAAAAAAGTGAGAACACCGAAAAAAGTCATCTCTGCTGAACCTGCTATTGCACCCCATAGTTCAGAAACTTCAGTACATGATGTATATATACTATTCAACCACCCTCTGAAATTTCGTGTCACCCAGTGCACCCACAATGAAGATCAAGCAGATCAGTGGATTAGCGTGACATAGAGTTACTTGACTCAGCCTCGATCACCAAAATTGGAAGTCCGCTGTGGGCTCTGCCACTCATTTTCGTGACAAGGAGTGACCAATTGTTTGCAACTCCCGTATTTTGGGGTGGTCCTTTCCGGCTTTCCTCCGACTCATTTCTGTCCCACTTTTTCCTTACATTGAAACCAGGGTCATATAGGTAAGAAACTATTGTACCCATTCCAAAATCTATTTTAATAAAGGTGAAGCCGATCACTTGCTATTCGCGATTTACCTCAAAATTTGCAACACTGGTCAGGTGATAGTAATTGTAAAAGTTCCCGGGCAACTAAGCCCACGTCCATCGGGCTTCCTAACCGGTTGCGCCTATTCGTTGGCAGTTATGCGAGTGAGTTGGCACCTGGCGTCCGACGCCTAGAGTTTCATAATATGTTGCGTGTCCCCTCAGTCGGGTTCGGGCGGCACGTACGTGTCTGGTCCGGTTTTGAGCCTGGAGAGTGCGCGCGTCTCCTGCAGGAAGGTCAGGAAGCGGAGTGCATTTTTCTTATGGGAGGATAAGAGTTTGACATATGGGATGGTGCGTCCGTATCTGACGACACCAAAGGCGTGCCGCCTCTTGAAGTAGTATCGCTGGCAGAGATAGAGCACGTGGGAGCTAGAGCGGAGCGGCTCGCCGCACGGGCAGCGCAGCGACTTGGGCGGGTCCGCTGGTCTGAAGCGTGTGGCGTATGAGCTGGTGAAGGCATGGTTACGGCAATCTGGAGCGCTGTGGAGGTGGTGCGTCGCCACGCCATCTTCAGACTAGTTTTGAAACTGGGCCGGCAAACCACTTGTACTGCCGGCCCTCGAACGACTTCAGAAACAAATAGAAAATATTTAGCTACCGTACTGTAGGAATCCCCTAATTCGTGTTATTTGTGATAGCTATTATTTGGGCCGACGTTTCGGTTTTTTCAGCTGGTGGACGCAAGGATGGACGTGCGCAGCAGCGACCCCGCAGCACAAGATAAGGAGGTCATGACCTGGGAAGCTTCGACACAGATATCGTCTTCAGTTGTGATCCCGCAGCTTCCTCAGGCGTCGAGACACTTCACGAGGTCGATACTATAAAGGGAAGAGACGTGCCACATGGATCCAAAAAAAGAAAAAGAGACGTGGTCACCGTGACGTAGTAGCGGCTGCTACTAGTAGTAGAACTAGTTTCGCAGAGGACATTGTTCTTCAAAGGTGACACGTTGACTGTCTGAACGGTCATTGTAGTAAACGAAATGGGAAAACGAGTGGGAAACGCGATAATATGTGGTAACTGCGCCTCATGCCCGTGGCTTCGCTGCTTCTGGGAGCTCGGGCCTCCATCAACATTCTGAGGATTCACGGTTGCGTACCCTGGCCCGCAGCTTCTGGAAATCCTTTTATAAGAGCATCTGAGCACCAGCATGTTCGTCCGGCTACTACTCTACTTCTAACCCCTCAGCATGGAGATCGAACTCAAACGCATAAGTTCGATGCAGACGTCTACGACGTTCGCAAAGCCGTCGAGCTCGTCCTCCATGGGCCCGACTTGTATGACCCTAACGACAGAGATAACAAAGGGAGAAAGCCCAACTTTTCTCATCGTCATGGGCGAGAGCCCCGCCGGCCATGCCGCCGGCCGTCTTCACAATGGGACTGCGATTCTCCGCGTGCCCTACAAGCTAGGCTCACGACTACTTCGGTGGAGGAACTGGGAGTCAAAGGACCACAATGTCGTTGTATGCGGACAACCCCTCCGTATTTCAACGCCCATCGGAAGGCTCCTCACGAGGTCAAGCAGACGCTTGAAAAAGCGCACTATATCGACCCAGACCAAGACAAGCTTCATACGCAAAAGAAAGAATATGCCAGCCAGATCTGTCTGCAAATCGCAAACATTCAAATTGGCGTCTGGTACAGGGAGCCAAATGGACCCCAAAACCAAAGAAGAGTTCTCGATAGAGTATGAGCGAGAGTTCCTCCGTCATAGCGCAGCATCATCACTGTCGTGTACGAATACAGTCACATCCGCATTGACGTGAGTGACACCCTCTCCATTCACTCCATTCATGCGCGTATAACCGACGTCTGTCCCACTCAGATGGGGCAGCGAGAAACTGAAGAGGACAATTTCCTGATTATCATCAGATTCACTTCCATAAAAAAGCTCGGCATAGGTTACGACGAGTCTGGTCAGCCATGTGCGTATTTCTGCATCGGTGCTGTGTGTTACTGAGAGGAGATGGCCACTGGCATCAGTCATTATATTTGACCTATTTGCGCCTCCAAATTCGAGAAAGAGAGCTTCAACAACCGGGCTCCAGAAGGCGTAGAACGAAAAGGGAAATCCATGACGCGCGATCGCATATGCACACTGGATGATGCGCATGCTGCTATTGCCCCATGCTCACCACCTCGTATCGTCCTAGCCGACCCTGATGACCTCCTCAAGTTCGAGAAGGTGTGCCACGTCGCGGAATGTGAACCACGCCCGATTCGCATCACCCGAGTCGAGGCTCTGGCAAAGAAGTTCTTCGCTCACTGCGAATTGTACCACATCCAGCACTGGATAGAGTCGATGGACTGGAAGAACGCTTTCCAGATTGAAGGTACTTGCGTTGTGGCCTCCTCAATACCCACGATCTCCTCGTTCTTTGCAGAAGCCAATAGAAGATGTGATTCGCGACTACGGCGCGAGGCTAACGAACTATTGCGCCAGTTTTCCGTGGAGCTCAAGATGCGTCAACAACAACAGCAACAGCAACAGCAACAGCAACAACCGGACGAAACCCCGATTGACTGCCTCGCGCGGGGTCCGCTCGAAGCACCCCACCATCAAGCCCCTCCGGCTCGTGCAAGGGCACATCTCTTGTCACGTAATCATCACTCCATCGCGCATCCTTCTGGAGGGGCCTATGCAACGCAGTCTAACAGAGTCATCCGACACTACCAGAGCCACGACCCCGCACTCGTTGAGCGATTCATACGGGTGGAGTTTCGTGACGAGGACCGCCTCCAATACACGTTGGGGTGGGGAGGTAGACGGCTCGTGGTTCCTCAGCAGCGCGTGGGAGGCATATTGCGCGAGGGTTCACCCTCGGCGGGCGTACATTCGAGTTCTCGCCTTCTCGGTGAGTTCGCTGCGGGAGCATTCGGTTTGGTTCATGGCACCCTTCCGCGACCCTGAGGACGGATACGTGACCGCGGAGAAAATTCGTGACTCGCTTGGGGACTTTTCCAAGTTGCTTCGTACGCCGAACAAGTACGCTGCGAGGATCGCGCAGGCGTTCACCGCGACTGACCCCAGCGTGAAGATCCGTCGCGACGAGTGGGAGGAAACAGCCCGAATTGGGTCCTCACACAGATGGCGTGGGGACCATTCTCCAGAGTTGCTGCCAAGATCTGGGAGGCAAAATGCAAGGCGTTTGGCAATACGCGTCCGGAGTGTTGAGCCTCTGCAT